>PVKA01032979.1:0-24822 GCA_004027165.1 Ctenomys sociabilis | reverse complement strand
GATCGCTTGAGTCCAGGAGTTCTGGGCTGCAGTGCGCTATGCCGATCGGGTGTCCGCACTAAGTTCGGCATCAATATGGTGACCTCCCGGGAGCGGGGGACCACCAGGTTGCCTAAGGAGGGGTGAACCGGCCCAGGTCGGAAACGGAGCAGGTCAAAACTCCCGTGCTGATCAGTAGTGGGATCGCGCCTGTGAATAGCCACTGTACTCCAGCCTGGGCAATATAGTGAGACCCCTTCTCTTTTGAAAAAACTTAAGTGCTAATTTTAATAGAGCAAATATGCGGCCTTCACCCAATATCTATGGAACATTTTGCGTCTTTTTTAAAGTAAACATTTACACATAGGAAGCATTTAGCGCAACTCAGCACTGACACCTACTGGAATACATTCAAAAAACAAATAAAATCACCTGTAATGATTAGGAGTCAACGATAGGAGTTTCTATTTTTTCTATTCCTTTGTTTTGCTAGAACTGAATATGTTTTCAGGCTTTTTTTACAACCTCCTCTAAGAGATACGTTCACACTACTCCAAAATAATTAACAATTCCCTTACTGTCTTTGACAGACAGTATGTTTTGACCAAATATAATGGACAATCCCTACTCAGTTATTAAATACTACATAACATACTTTTTAATTTTTTATCATTTATTTATTTATTATTTGATGCAGGGTCTTACTACGCAGCTAAATTTTTGGTTAAAGGGGCAGGGGCAGTGTCCAAGTTTTAAAAACCAAGTATGACTTGATTTATGCCCTCAAAATTTACAAATCTTGCCAGGTGTGATGGTGCATGCCTGTAAACCTAGACTGAGATAAGTGGATCAAGCAAATTCACTGCCAGCCTGGGCTGCATAGCAAGGGCCTGTCAAAAAAATAAATAAATTTGCAAATCGTGTTCAAAAGAGACCTACCACCCAGTTTTAACTTTTGTACCTCAATGTCATGTATACAACTGAACGAGCAACCACTGTGGAGGACATCCCCAAGACCTTGCTTCCTCCCACTCCAGGCTTGCAAAAGGGTCGCCCCCAGTGTACACTTTTTGGGAAAGCAGTTTTCAGCATGGGCTTAGTGTAATCTGTCTGGACAAGAAGAGCATGATGCAGGACACCAGTCACTAGTACCTAATATTAGCTCCTTCAGTACAGCTCTAGTTGTTACCCGTGGAGTTGTGAAAAAAAAAAAAAAATATATATATATATATATATATATATATATATATATATATATATATATAAAATAAGTTCCAGCTGTCGAGCTTCTCTTGGGAGTGCCTAGCACCATGGGTGTTTATGAATTGTCTTGGGATCCAAGGAACATTTGAGCTTTCCTAGCTACCTCTGGGATCTTCCTGACAATATATGGATAATAGTTTATTACTGTAGAAAAGATACTTTCCAGAGGTTTAGTTTCTAGAAGTTTAGTTGCAGGTGCCAGTTTGCTGGTGGTCAACAAACTTGGAATTAATGTTAAGTAGACCCTGTGACTAGTAGTCCAGTTCCAGCTTGGACTCATGAAATGTAAATACCCTACCTCCAAACAACCAGGATTTATTTTTTCCAGTATCTTCACTGACAGTCAGTGCTCTGTACTATTAAAAGTACAATTCTTGAGACTGGGCATGGTGGCACAGGCCTATAATCCCAACACTGATGAGGCTGAAAGCAGGAGGATCATGAATCAGAGCTGTGTACTAAGACCACGTACCAAACACATATAAAAAAAATTTTTTTAAGTAGAATTCTTAGCTTTTTTAGATCTAATCAAGTTAGAGAACCAATTCCAAAAAACCCCACTGCTGCTCCCTTAGGACCATTCCTGGTACCAAAATCTGTACTATTCAGGGTTCTCCACAGGAACAGAACCAATACAGCCAGGGCAGGCAGATGAAAGAGGACTAGCTAGGGTAACAGGCTCACAAGCTCAGTTTCTGCAGTCTGCAAACTAGAGACCCCAGGATTCCAGTAGCATAGCTCAGTCCACACCAAAGACCTCAGGCCTGAGAAGTCAAATGGTGTAACTCAGGCTGAAGCCAGGGCCTGCAAACTGAGGGACTTCCAATGTAGGTCCTGGTGCACAGGCAGGAGAGCCTGGAGTTCTGATGGCCAAGAGACAGGCAGCAGCCCAGTTCAAGAGACTAGGAAATGTTTTCATCCAAAAAAAAAAAAAAAGAATTTGCTTATTTTTTATTTACCTCACTATCTCGCGGTTCGACTTTCACAGACTCACTGTTTCACAAGGTTTCAAAAAATATGAATCTAAATATATATAAATTATTTATTGCTGATTTTTCACTGTATCGCAGGATTTTGCAGTATCATACAATATATGTCTGTTGTTAAAATTATGTAGGTTTATGAGTGTAGAAAATGGTTAACATTAGAAGTGTTTTGAAAAGTGTGGGAAAGGGTTATAAGAGTGTGGGAAGGGTTTAAAAAGAACCCTTCATTTATATATATATATGAATCTGAGCTGTGTAGTAAGACCATTGGCAGTACATAATAATTACAGCATGATGGGGAGTTGGTACCCAAACATAACACATCCTAATCCTTTTTATTTCCCCTACTCCTCCCCTCCTCTCCCTAGAAATAATGATTTAAAGCCAGGCATGGTTACACATACCTGTAATTGTAGCAGTCTGGGAGCCTGAAGCAGGAGGATTACAAATTCAAGTCCAGCTTGGACAATTAAATGACTTTAGTAATACTTTGGGGTGTTTTGTTTTGTTTTTGAGGCAGGGACTAGCTATGAGTTTCAGGCTGGCCATGACCTCATGGCAACCCTCCCTCCTCAGCCACCTGAGTGCTGGGATCACTGGTGTGCTCCACCACACACAGCTTGTTTAAATTTTTTTTTTAAAGGACTGAGGATGTAGTCCTGTGGGAATGCCCTGGGTTCAATCTCCAGTACTGAAAAAAAAAAAAAAAAGTATCAATTTATATTATTATCTATTTAATGGCTTTGTTATTGTTTTTGGCATTGGGAATTGAACTCAGGAACTTGAGCTTGCCAGGCAGGTACTGCACCATTGAGCTGTATCCCTGGCCCTAATGTGTTGTGTGTGTGTATGTCAAAATTCTTAAAAAGATTTTGCTTTCCTGTGATACTTTTACACTTTTCTTTTTTGTTTTAAACCCTGAATCAACTTAATTTTTATTTTATTCATTCATTTTGGTTTTGGTTTTGTTTTTTTGAGACAGAGTCTGGCCTTGCGCCCACTCTGTAGCCCAGTCTGGTCTTGAACTTGCAACGACCCACCTGCCTCAGCCTTTCCAGTGCTGGAATTACAGCTGTGAGCTACCACACCCAGTTCTCCCGTTAACGCTCCCCAACGCAGAGGGAGAAAACCAAATCTGACCTTCAACATCTAGATGTTTACTCAATTAATATGAATTCAATGTGAGCTTCTGCTAATCTAACACAATGCAGGTTCTCACAAATATTTGCTCAGTGAATAGCATATATATGTATGTATATGTATATATATATATATATATATATATATATATATATATATATATATGTAGCATACTTATATATGCTGCTGATTTACTCATCCTACATACATACATAGAGAACCTACTGCATGTAAACCCTACACTAGGTCCTGTTGATAGCACTACTGACTCAGGGACCAGGAAGCTTATAGTCTGAAATTGAAGATTCCTATTATATAAGTAGCCACATACAACCTGTGGGCAAGATGACCTAAATTTCCTCTCATGAATGCCTGACTGTACTGGATGAAATATAAATATGTTTTATAATCCAGAGTTGATTTCTCAAGAAAGGGTTAGCCCAAGCACAAACTTTAAAGCAGGAACTGAAGAAGCTCTCTGAGACTTGTCCAGCTAAGAAATAGGAACTGAACAATCTGTTGGACAGCTGTATTTAATGACACTGCCAAGTGGAGAAATCCATGAAGCCTTTTGGGAAGAATAAATGCAGCGTCCTAGACATGAGCTGCAGCCCTACTTGTTCTAATATATAAATTCATTGGCAAATCCCTTCATTCTAAGCACACCACTTTTCCTTGTGTACAATGAGAGGGGAAGTAGAATTTTTGTAAACTATTTCAGCTCCAAAAGTTCAAGAAGTTTGGCATGATGGTGCAGGCTTCTGAAACGAGTAGACTTTTCTGACCTAAAACATTGGAAATAGATCCTGAAAGTACTTTTTGCACTAGTAAATGTCATTAAAATGTAATAAAAGCCAGACAAGGTGGCACATGCCTGTAATCCCAACACTAGAGGCAGAGGCAGGAGGATCACCCTGAGTTTGAGGCCTGGGCTACATACTAAATTCAGGGCCAACCTGAACTACAGTGAGACCTGTCTCAACACCTACCCACCCAAAAAAGTTTAGAGTTCAACGATAGGACATACTTGTAAAAGTTTAACTTGACTGCAGTGTGGATGGTAGATCACTGTATCAGCCTCCTACTTAATATTCTTGGCTCCAGGTTTTTTGCAAATCGAAAGTAATCATTCACCACAGAAACTTTCCTGAATAGATCTGAATTTTACAGTGGTGTCTGCCTATAATCCCAGTACTCTGGCAAGTTGAGGCAAGAGGATCACAAAACAAATATGTAAGTAAAAACATCTTCTAAAACTTTCAGGCTGAAGTATAAAGGCTTCAGTTTAGCACATGAGTTGTTATGTTTTGATTAAGTTTGCAGTAGTGAAGACTGAATGCAGGGGCTTTACACAACTTTGAAATTTGATTTCCTTTTTTTTTTTTTAATTCATTTATTTATTACAGTGTCTTGCTACACATCACGGATTCTTTTTTTGCGGGGGTCGGGGGGTCAGCTCAGGCCGCCCTGGGGGGAGGGGCTGGCATGGCATGTGGTGCTGGGGATTGAACCACGGTCCCTGAGAGGTGCTTTAGACCACTGAGCTATCTTGCCAGCCCTTCCTTTCATTTTTGAGAAAAGTATTAGGTCCTCACAATTAGGTGGTCTTCCCAACCTGAAGAGAAAAATCTTCAACAGACAAGTCTGTTCAAACTGATCCTCTTATTCACCCTGAGAAAAGAACGTGTTTATCAGAATGGCTGCGAGGCCTGGTTCTTAGGTGTAAGAGAAACCCAGTAAATCTACAGAATGATATGGTATAAATCAGCAGAATACCACTGTCATCCTGTATTTCCCTCTACCCAAAGACGTGTCAGACCTACCAATGACATCTCAGAAACTTAGTTTTCCATCTTCCTCAGTGAAACTCCTCCTCCCATACCTATGCTAGTGTATTAAGCCAATTCTCTTCCTTTGTTCATGGTCAATGGCCTTCTTGCCCTTGACCAGATTGCCCTCAGCCTGAAATAAAAATATTGCTGTTTGTTTCAATCATGCCTGTTCTGGTGGTCTTGGTCACTCCTCAGGGTCTAGCCTGACAAAAAGGACTCTAAATGTCTAAATTGCTCAGGCTTGGCTCAATGTTTTTTGGTCAGGGGTTGGGGAGACGGTAGGGCTGACACAGGATCTCACTATGTAATTCACACTGGCCTTGAACTCACTAGAACTATGTATGCCAGGCTGGTTTCAAGCTCTCAGCAATCCTCCTATCTCAGCCTCCCCAAGTACTGGGATTACAGGTCAGTGCCACATGTCTGGCAGGCTCAAACTTTTGACCTTTCTGCCTCAGCTTCCCAAAGTACTGAAATTATAGGCAAGTGCTATCTTGTTGGGCTCTTACTACATTTTTTTTTCTTACTACATTTTAGATAACGCTTACTGTTGTTAAAATACCCCCGGGATCTATTTCTAATGTTCTAGATCAAATAAATTTACTCTTACCCTTGTTCTTGTAAACTCTCTAGTAATGTTATCACTTCTAACCTAAGTGAGCTACAAAGAGAGTAAATTTCATGGAGGACACAAAAGGAAAAGTCAGAGATTCAATTTTTGGTGTTTCTTTTTTTGTTGTTTTGTTTTTTGTAAAGGGAATTGAACTCAGGACCTTGCACTTGGCAGGCAGGCACTGTGCTGCCGACTTATATCCCTGGCCCTCAATTATCTGTTGAATGCTTAGTAAATGCCAGAAACCCACAGAAATAAGTGAAATACAATTTTAAGTGCAACAGGAGGGTACAAAAAAGAAGGGCAAGATGGTAAAGAAGGCTTAGTGGAAACCAAACTGGGTTTTGAAAAACTAACAGGATTAATTAGAATGAACAAAGCAGAAAGGGGTAAATGAGTGTGGCAATGCAGGCCTGGAAGACGAAATAATTTTACAGAAGAAAAATAAGTCTACATGTTATTTGATTCCTTTTGAAAAAAAAAAAAAAAAAAAAAAAAAACTGTAGCCCAATTTTTAATTACTGTGAATTCCTATTTCACAGTCTTTAACAGAAAAGATCAAAGAGAAGTTTTTATTTGTATGATAGTAAAAAGTGTAGATGTTCAAAGAATCCTTCATTTCACAATCCTCTACAACCAAAACCTGTGGCACAAGAATATCAGACAGAGCTGAGCCTGGTGGTGCACACCTGAGGCAGGAGGATCATTGTGCGTTCAAGACAAGCCTGGGCTACAAGTGAGTTCAAGACCAACCTGAACTGCATAGCAAGACCCTGTCTCAAAAAGAACAAAAAAAAAAAAAAAAAAAAAAAAAAAAAAAAAAAAAAAAACCAAAAAAAAAAAAAAAAAAAAAAAAAAAAAAAAAAAAAAAAAAAAAATCAGACAGAGCCAAGTATTTCAGCCATGAAAACTGAATAAAACTCAAAAATAGGCATTTATTTTGCATTCAAATTTTTAAATGGCAATTTTGCATCTTGTTTTTGAGACAGGGTCTCACTAAATTACTAAACTTGGAAGATGAGCTCGAGCTCAAACTTTCAATCTTTCTGCATTAGTCTCCAGTGACCAGATTACAGGTGTATACCACCACATTTAATTTAATAAAGTAATCTAGAAGTACTGTATAGCAAAATGGTAGTGTTTACCTAGTATGTATCAGCTCAATGCCCAGCACCATCAAAAAAGGTGGAGATGGGCACAAGACTTTATGAAAGTATAACAATTATTCAGAAGTATACATCGTTTCACTTGAAAATCACCATTGAATTGTTGTGCAATTCTCAGGTACTTAAATAATTTATTATGCACTGAAACCATGCTTCAACAACCAAAGTTAACACCAAATAAAATGCTGAAGCTTTTATTTGTTTTTACTTTTTGCATATTTCTACTTTTTGGGACAGGAAAACAGGGTCTCGTTATGCAGCTGGGATTACACCCAGCTCATATTTCTACTCTTAATTGCTGCCAGATGTGGTGGTGTACAGCATTCCTGAGGCTGAGACAGGATAGCCCAGACTTTATTTACGGCCATCCTGGGCTACACTAAGTCCAAAGTTAGTTTAGTTTATATAACAAGGTTGATTCATTTAAATTATTAATTAATTAGGCTGGGGAGATAGCTCAATAGTCTATGCATAGGACCTGCCTGGCAAGCGCAAGGTCCCAGGTTCTATTCCCAGTACCACATGCCCTGCCGGTCCAAGAGCCCCAACCTTGCTATGCTAGCCTCCGGAACTGGGAGTGGTGGTGCACATCTGTAATCCCAGCAATAGGGAGGCTGAGACAGGAGGGTCACTACAAGTTGGAGCTGCATAGCAAGGCACTGTACCAAATACGAAGAAAACAAAACAAAAATAAAATTATTCCTGTCAAATGTGCTAGAAAAGGAGCGTATTTAACATACTTGTAATCCTTTAAGCTTTGATTTTCTATATCATCCATTCAAAGAACAAAAAGTCTCGACAAAGTCCAATAGTCCTTAAAAATTCTGAGTTGTAGTTTAATTTTCCCTGTAGCCTAGTGATGAACTGTCGCTAAACGGGTGTTTCAGTGCTCTACTACCTACCTACACACGACAGCACATGAAACAGGGTAGTGGTAATTGCCTCAATCACTACTTTTCCTGAACCAAGCTGGTTTTCAGAATGTGGATTCAACAATAACATTTTAAGTTCAGTACGCTGGTAAAACAGGGATAAATCATAATTTTGTCACATTTGAACTGAAAACTGGTGTTTGGAAGCCAGGAGTGGTGGTGCATGCCTGTAATCTCTGCACTCTGGGATACTAGGGCAGGAAGATCATGAAGTGTATGTAGCTCAGTTCAGAATCCCCAGTTCAATCCTCATACCAAGAAAAGGGAGGAGGGGGACAAAGAAATAGCCCAGAAAGGAAAGGTGAGAGAGGGGGACAGGAAACATGTCTTAAGGTAATTTTGATACAGGGAGAAAAACTGATCTCAGGTGAGTGACCTCCAAACGATATAGGGAACCTCCAGATGACATAGGGAAAAACTATCTCTGGACCTGACCTGCATGAGTTTGTGTTCTCTAAAACGGAAGAATTTATTTTTTAGGAACAAACGGAGGTTATGAGTAGAATAGATTTATTGAGGGAAAGAAAGCTCCTGTCCAAGAGAGGTACAGGAGGGAGGCATGAGCTGGTAGTTCCCCAGGAAGTTCTCTTCCAGGGACTTCTATAGAGTAAAACCATGTGGTGAGGCGGGTCTAAGTGGTGAAAACATCGGAACTCGCTTAGGTGGACAAGAGCTGGGACAAAACTATGGTCAACCAATGGGATTACAAGCACCATTGCTCAAGTAAAATTGATTAAGTTCAGGAACAAATAGGGAAGCGAGTCACGTAGCAAGCGGGCATGAATATAGAATAGGATTTTATGGGGAAGCTATCCAGTAGTAGTCGGATTAATGATTCTTAGGTCTCAGGGTGATGCAATCTCGGATGCCAATCTTTAGGGAGGTCGGCATCTGTTTGACCTTCGGTCTTTTCTTGCCCACAGCAGGAGCAAGAAATCTTGTCTACTGTATTATGTCTTTCAAAGGCCTGAACCTGCCTAACTGCCTAAAAATATTTTTATCTAACTCCGCTGCCCACAACAATTTCACAATAATGAAAATGCAACTCAGACAAAACGTTTATGCAAGGGAGGCGCTCAGGGTACAAAATGTAGGGAGAACATTAGGTGCCCAAGGGTGCGCGCCTCCTTCAAATCTGCGCGCCCGGTCTCGCCCTCGCACCACCTCAAAATAAGACGGAGGCGCAAAGAGTTCCTGGGGTCCGGGGCGCCTTCGGAGCCTCAGCTAGCTGAGGCTGCGGCTCCAACCTGTCCAGCCGCCGCCGCCAAGCGCGGTTTGCTCGATTTTGCCGTCTCTGATCCTGCCTGTCCTCGAAAGCTCCGCTAACAAAGAATGGGTTGAGAAAAAAAGCCTGTCCTTTCAGGAAATGTGTCGCCCTCACCGGCTTCTAGGACTGCTCTGTTGTCCCAGGTCCGGTTCCCAACAGACTCAAGGGCGGCTACTTTCCTAAGGAACTTCAGTAGCCAAAAGCACTACCACCGCCTGCGGCCAGCGCCCGGGACTCACGCGGCGCCCTCGCCGAATGCCTATTTCGAAAGGCGCATGCCAGGCCCTCAGACCGTCAGTAGCTCTGTCGCGTGGGCCGGGGCCACAGCGCGGGTTCTGAATCGCACCTGGAGGTCAGGCGGGCTCCGCAGGACCCTGCAGGCCCGCGACGACCGCACGAACAGCGCAGGCAAATGCACGGACAGCCCCGCACCCTGAGGACCCCGGCGCGGCGCCGGGAGGCGGGAAGGGGGAAGTTTCAAAGCTCAGTCTGTGGCTGGGTGACAGTTGCCCGGGAGAGATGAAGCTGCACTGTGAGGTGGAGGTGGTCAGCCGGCACTTGCCGACGTTAGGGCTGAGGAACCGAGGCAAGGGCGTCCGCGCCGTGGTGAGCCTGTGTCAGCCGCGGGACCCAGCGAAGGGCGAACCGGACCGCCCGGTCTCCGCCTGCCTGCTCGTCTCCACCCTGAAGGACAGGTGCGGGACCCGTTATGAGGTACGTGGGGTCCTTCCGGGGCTGGGAAGGGCCGCTCTCAGGCCTCGTGTTCGCTGTTCCCCGCGCTGCCGGGATTCCGTGCCTGAACCCCACTGCACCCTGACACTATGGACCATCGCGGCTTCCTTATGACTCCAAGCTTTCCCATCTTTGGGTTCATTTTCTTGCCTTTTACAGCGACTCAGTTTACAGCTTTGGGGCTGGGGAGATGGCTCAGTGGAATAAGTGCTTACCTGGTAAACTCAAGGACCTGAGTTCAATCCCCGGTTCCGAAAAAAAAAAAAAAAAATTTACAGCTTTGCTACTCTGTATCCTGTAGTGTCCTCACCCTTCCATTTTTCTAAAATTTCAGCCCGCGTGAAACAGTTGCGAGCAAGGCTGCTGTGTACTTCAGGGAAGCAGTATCAATAGATCGGTAGCAAATACAAGATCTATTGAACACCTTGCGCTCCATTATCGAGCATTTTGTAAACGTGCAGTATAACAAACTTGTACAAACAAAGCCGAGGACCAATTCTTCGCTCATCCTGGCGCCTTACGCGACTGGATTTAATACAGTTCCCAAGACATTTTCCTTACGTGTTGTATTCCACAAGGAATTCAGAACCACCCAATGTTTAAGTAGTTGAAAGTCTAATTTCCTCCTCTGTTCATGAAATCCATTTTTTTTTAATTTGAAAGAACTTTAGAAGTCATTTTCCATTTTATAGGTCAGAGAACATTTATGTGACAGGAACAAATTTGTAACTCGAATTGGGTCTCCCTTTTCTGAGAAGAGTCCTTGTCTCCACAAAACTGACTTTTTCACACCCAGTTCCGATTTTGCCTCTTAAAAACCTGTAATCTCCCTTAAAACATCTCCTTTATGAATGGACAATGGCTGGTGGGGATCCGAAGCAAGATTTTATTGTGAATTCCTAGTGGGAGATTTTTGTGTGCAAGATGCATTTCTAGAGACTGTGGGAAATAACACACTTGGTGTAATCACAGTCCCTCAGAGTTTAGAAAGGGAGAAACAGAAACCACCACTTAAAATGGGCCAAAATAAGTGCTAGTAGTAGAAAATCAAAAACTAATGGATTTGGATTATAGGCGCTTGGGAGGTTTAGATGTGATAGCACTGTACTCTGGATGTGATGAAGGTGCAAACACCTGACACTAGGCCTGGCCTTGAAGAGTTGTTACTGCTGGCAGGTGTGGCAGGTCCCTGGGGCTCTTTCTTAAATGCTTTATTTTTCTATTTTGTGACTTTAGCTACCATTGATCAAATTTTGACTAATGAATCTGTTTTCATTCTCTCCCTTAACTTTGGATTTAAGTCTACCTCCTATTGAATGTTTGAGCATTCAGAATTAGAATGTCTGGAAATTCATTGTCCTTTCTACCCCACACCAGCCTGTTCTGCAACTCATTAAATAGCACCCCCATACAGAAACTTTAAAGCCGTTTCCTCCCCACATCTAGCATATCAGATCTTTTCAGTTCTACTTCCTACATGTTTTTTCCACACTTTATCCACCCATCCTTCCTGGTGGGCATTGAATCTTCATTATGCCAGGCAACTGTTCTACTGTTTGAGCTGTTTCCCCAGCATTCTGGCTAGTCTCATAAGATTTCTCCTTCTACCATTGTCTCCCCAACCCCATCTTCCTTTCCTTGAGTTCCAATTTAACACTGTTGTTAGAGGGAATTACAGTTTTATTTTTAATATTGGGAAACCCAGAGTCTGAAGTATGCTAGGAAATGCTGCACTGCTGAGCCACATCCTCAGTTTTGATTTTTTTTTTAATAGAATTTTAGCATATACCCCAGGCTGGCCTCAAATTTGCAGTTCTCTTGGTTTAGCCTCCCCAGTGCTTCAACTACAGGTGTTGGGGATTGAAATTCCTTTAGTGGATTTCATTTTTGTTAGAATAAAATGTAAGGGTTTTTTTGGGGGGGGGTTCTTTTTTTTGGTGAGACAGGATCTGTGTAGTTCAGAGTAGGCTTGAACTCACTATGTAGCCCAGAATGGCCTCCAATTCTCAGTGATCCTTTTGCCTCAGCCTCAAAGCTCCCAAGTGCTAAGATTACAGGTGTGCCCCACTGGGCTAACCTTTAAAGTCATCTTGCTTTGCTCCCCCTAGAGTAAGTAAATTTTCCTTGATAGGATAGTAGCATATTTCACTTCTCTTGTCTCAATGTTTTCCATGCTTTTAATTACTTGTGTAGTAATAACTCATCAGATTATCAACACTGTAAGTATAGTTGCCAGTCTTTTTTTTTTTTTTTCAGTCTTTTTTGAGACAATATTTTGATATACAGTTTAGGCTGGCTTTGAACTCACTTTGTAGTCCAGGCTGACATTGAATTTGAAATGAAAATCTTCCCACATCATCCTCCTGAGTGCTGGGATTACAGTTGTATGTCACCACATGAGGCTCTTACCACTTTTTTCTCAAAGCCCCTTTTTTTGTTTACTGCTAATAGTGTCTTCTCAATACTTGTTGAAGTCTAAAGCAAAAATATTATGAAAACATTTGTGTTAGTTACTGTTGTAGTCTGGGGAGACAGTAGTAAGCAAGACAAGAGTTCTACTCTCAGGGAGCTGGAGATGTGTCCATCTCAAACTAATGGATAAGACTATGAAAGCAAATTACTACTGCATTCTCATCTTAGCTACATGGTTGGAATAAGAAAAGAGAGAGATTATCCAGAAAGATGCAGGAATCTGATCTCAGAAAAGGAGTCTGGACAGATAGGGTAATAATCTACTGCAAGGTAGATGCTGGATGTAACTACTCAACCGCCAGAACTATAAAGCACCCAGACCTTGGGATTAAAAGCAAAACCAAGGCCAAGGATGTAGTTTAGCAACACAGTGCCTGCCTGGCAAGCATGAGTTCTTGAATTCAGTTGCCATACAGAAAAAAAAAAAAAAAATTTGGCAGAGTGACTGACTATAATAATAAGTATTGTTAAATAACAGAATTACTTTTGTCCTTTTTATCTGTTGCTTTTATGCAGCTAAAGGAGAACATTGAACAATTCTTCACCAAATTTGTGGATGAAGGGAAGGCCACTGTCCGGTTAAAGGAACCTCCCGTGGATATTTGTCTAAGTAAGGTATGGTATTAAAAACAGCAGTTGAGCCCTATGGGATGGTGCACACCTGTAATCCCAGCACTCAGGAGGATGAGACAAGAAGATTATAACAAGTTTGAGACCAGCCTGGCCTACAAAATGAGCTCAAGATCAGTTTAAACTGCATCGTGACACCCTGTCTCAAAAGGACAAAAATAAATAATAGAACAGCAATCACTGGGCATGGTGGTACACACCTGTAATCTTAGCAGTCAGGAAGCTGGAGCAAGAGGATTGCCATGAATTTGAGGCCAGCTTGAACTGTATAGTAATAGGTTGTCAGTGAATGAATACATACATATATACTTACTTCATTTGGCTGTTTGGCTGTGTTTTTGTTGTTGTTGTTGTTTTAATGACTGTAAATCTTTTATTTCTTCAGAAAGAATAATATTTGTTAGCTCTTATAAATCAGGAGGGGAAGAGGACTGCAGGGAGGGAGGAGAATGGTGTTTAAAAAAGCAAGGTATATCACGTGCAGGTACAAGTTCATTACATGTATCTAAAATATACCAAAAATAGGGGCCGGGGAGATGGCTCAGTGGAATAAGCATTTCCTTGACAAGTGCAAAGGCCTGAGTTCGATCCCCGGTTCCACCAAAAAAAAAAAAAATGCATGTATAGTTTTTGTTGAAACATACCTACTGATTTATTAAATACCACTCAAGATTATTAGGTAAGCATTCCAGCTACTTTTATGTAATAAAAGTAAAAAGGAATTTTGCATGGTTTGGCTATCTTTCATTTTATACATTATTTTGTAGGCCTTTATAGGATATAAAACTTAGAAAAAATTCTTAATATTCCTATTAGATTTAAATGGTTTAAACTAAAAATAAGACTATATTAAGCACTGTCAGTACTTGTAAAATTTTAAAGTTTCTAGAAGTTTTATTTTTTACTGAATACAAAAATGATTAGCTGCGGGACTTAGGGGAGCCGCCCGCTGCCGGTTTAGCTGAAGTGAGGTGGAATGAAGATGGCGGAGTAAGGGTCTCTTCGGCTATGTGGCCTCAGGGCCGGGGGCACATAGGCCCCCGGGAGGGCACTTGCCTCTGCTGGGTCCTGTGAGGTGACCCAAGAAGACTGATGACGGGAGGATCCTTATCATACAAGAAGATTTTCTTGACCTTTAGGTGCTCAAAACAATTCTAAACTCAGGATTGGCAAGTATTTCTGCATTGTCTTCTAGACCAGCTCTTTATTCATTCACCCTCTTTCCCTGGATAGAGGATACGGATATCTTTCTGCACATCACCTCCGTGGTTTGGAATGAAAAAGATGGCTTTGTTTTGTTCTGTCCTTCAGCTTCAACACAGAGAATCCCTTAGGATGCAGTTATCTTGTGACTTCTCCTGGAAAAACCCCTGACATGGGGTTTCAGCTGTGGTTTACTTAATTATAAAGAAAGTATTTTCCAAGCTGAAGACATAAATGTTTAGTTTTAAACAGGTGCTTAGGTCATGATATTTGTGAATTCTTTCACTTTGTTTCAAACAAGAAGAGTATATAAACAGCAAATACGGATGACTTCAGGGCTTCTTAAAAATGTCTTCCAGCTTCGGCCACTATCTGAGAAGCACAGTTAAGACTACAGCAGTAACTTTCAAACAGTAGTTGTGATTTGAAATGAAAGATATGTTAAAATGTTACATATATCATGAAATCCTGGGTTATCCTGACATAGGTTTATTGGAGGCAAACAAAGATCCACTTTTGTAATTAAACGTTTGATATTATAAAGAAAAAAAAAAATGATTAGCTCACACTACTAACTGCCCAAAACTTTTAAAAAACTAAACGTTCTTTGTTAAAGAATAGATTATAAGAAATATTTTCTATGTTCTTATTTTAAAAGCAAGATTCTGATATACATAAAAAATCTCACTCAAAATTCACAAATTGTGGCTGAAGTCCTGTCAGCTTTCACCCTACTATGACATAAATCCACACTTGTTATGCATAAACAATTTAAAGTTTATAATGGAAATGTCAGAAAGTTATAGCTACTGCACATCCCTGCTGATGGTTCCACTGTTCTTCAACAGGCACAGCAGATGTGCACAGCTGCCAGACAGCCTGCACAGAAAATTAAAACTACCAGAGCTACAAATAAGGAATATGTAACTATGAATACAGCAACGCCAAAGCATTAGGGCCATTTAAAAAATGAGTAAGATGTGATATAAACACATCTCATAGTTCTCTCTGTAAGCCACTTTCCATTGATGTGCAAAGTTATGGTTTTATAATTCTTTTTAAAAGGAAAATTTTTCTATACTGATGCATAGCAGTAATTTTACTGTACCTTCTTGACTACAATGCAGTCTTAAAATCCTCTTGCACAGCTTGACATACCAAGAGTTTTCCAGAGTCAGCTTGTTGTATTTTCAGCAGCCTTCAGCACTTCAGTAGCCTTGCGAAGCTCCTTAATGACTGACAATAAATCTTCTTGGTTAATGCCTTATTCACAAAGTCGTACACAAATCAAATGGACAGTGTTTTCATATTTAAGCCCATGTTCAAAATTTTTGAAATCTCAATCAGTTCTGTCCATGATCTCCCTCACTGCGCTGAGGTTGGCCGCCACTGCTGCTCGCCATGGCGAGGCCGAGAGGCAGGAGCGGGCCTGACCCGGAACTGGAGAGCTTTCCTCTCCTGTGTTTTCTTTAAAAAAGAAAGCAATCCAGATACTCTGATATCCCATACAGCTGACCAGAGACAGACTTGTGGGTGTATTGAAGAGGCTGATGCTGGGAAGCAACTTCTCAGGTACCCGCGCCTTCTAAGAGCAAAAGGTGCTTCAGTTAGGCTCCCAGAATGAGGAGGAAAACTGGGCTTGTATCCGTGACCATGGAGGAGCTTTTGGATGTTCTTAGCCTGTAACTGTCTGTGGCACATTCCCCGTCTTTGTTTAAAATTTATTTTGAGGGGCTGGGGAGATGGCTCAGTAGAATAAGTGCTTGCCTGGCAAACGCAAGGACCTGAGTTCAATCCCTGGTTCTGCCAAGATAAAATAAAATTTATTTTGAAGCTAGTATGGTGGTAAACATCTATAATCTCAGCACTTGGGAAGCTGTGACAGGAGGATCACCCTGAGTTTGAGACCAGCCTGGTCTACAAAGTGAGTTTAAGCCCTAGATGAACTATATAGCAAGATTCTGCAATAATAATAATGACAACACATAAAATTTATTTTGAGATAAGGTCTTGATTAAGTTTCCCAAACTGGGCCCAAACTCTCCATCCTCCCTCAGTCTCTGAAAGTACTGGGATTGTAGGCATGCACCACCACATCTGGCTTCAATTTCTTCTTTTTTTTTTTTTTTTTTTTTTTTTTTTTTTTTTTTTTTTTTTTTTTTTTTTTTTTTTTTTTTTTTTTGGTCTTTTTTGAGACAGGGTCTCACTGTGCAGTTCAGGCTGGCCTTAAGCTCACTTTGTAGCTCAGGCTGGTCTCGAACTCACAACAATCCTCCTGCCTCAGCCTCCCAAGTGCTGGGATTACAGGCATGCGCCACCACGCCCGGCTCAATTTCTTCTTGATCTCCATCTTAACCTCTCAGTAACTATTACGTAAAAATACCTCATGCATGCCTGTAATCCTAGCACCTGGAACCTGAAGCAGAAGGATCGCTGAATGTGAGCCCAGCCTGGGCTCCACAGAGGGTTGAAGGCCAGCCTGAACTCCATAGCCAGACAGCAGAGCAAGTCCACACTGAGCAGTATAGCAACATTTTTAGACCCTGTCTAAAAAATAAAAAGGGCTGGGGATTTAGCTCATTTGAAGGCTCTGGATTTAATCCCCAGTATTACCCTCTTCCCCAACATGAATGATCTCACTATTTGCCAATTGTAGCCAATTGTAGTGCCATTGTTTCCTATTCTCAAACTCTATAGAACTTAACACTAGTGATTGCTTTTAGTAAAACATTCCTTTCTTGGTGTCTGCCATAGGACACTAAGGTTTACCTTCAGTTTTTTGTCAGCTATTTGTCTCCTAGCTTGAGGAACATTTTTCTAACCCTGACATACAGGCCTTATTTCAGTCCTCTCTGCCTATTCTCTGCCCTACCTGCCTTCCATTCCAATAGCTCCACTATTGTTGTGAGTGACTTTCCCACCTGTAAACCATTGTCCCCTACTGTAACCACTAAGCCCAGATCTTCAGACTTTCCATTCTTGTTCCTTAGGTATGTTACTGCCACAATATTTTGCTTTTGTCATGTAAATCTCCTGTTCAGAATTCTTCAGTTATTTCTCACAGCCAGACCTTAACATACCAGCTCATTCACTGCCTATCCTAACCCTGTACTGTAGTACTATATTTCCAATCTTTACTACTATGCACAGCAAAACATGATTACATGCTCAGTTTCTGAACTCCCTCAAAGTTTACTCATTCTTCACTGTTAAACTCTAAGAAGCTTCTAATCTATCTTAAAGTATTAGCTATTTTTATTGATGATTTAATTGAAATGTCCCTTTTCTAGTGGTTTCTTTCTCCCTGGCCATCATCAGTCTTGTCTTGCCCTTTATAACACTGTATCACTATCTCCTTTTTTTTTTTTTACCCCCAGTACTGGGGATTGAACTGAGGACCCTGAGCTTGCCAGGCAAGCGCTTATTCTACTGAGCTCTCTCGCCAGCCCTGGCTATTGCTTTTGAAGAAGGTCCTTGTTCTGCACAGCTCCTGGGGTTTATGAATGGGGCTCTGGGCATTTTGCAGTACTCAGCAAGCCTGGCCTGTGTGTGTCAGAGGTGTTGAAGATTTGGGTCAGTTGGTCTTAAACACAGATCTTAGAAGGATTTTTTTGGTTTTTTGGCTGGCTCAGGCTGCCTTAAGGGCAGGTCTGGTAAGGAATGTGGAGCTGGGGATCAAACTGCAGTCCCCTGTGCCTGACTATGTATGAACAGGCACTTTTTTTTTTTGACAGAACCAGGGATTGAACTCAGGCCCTTGTGCTTGTCAGGGAAGCGCTTATTCCACTGAGCTGTCTCCCTGGCCCGAGGCAGGCACTTAAACAATTGAGCTAACCCACAGATCCCCAACACAAATCTTAAATCTTTACTACTTTCCTGCTTTAGGATCCCCTTTAAAACTCTCAAAGTTGAAATTTATGTTATTTATATTTTAAAGGGCCCGGGAGATGGCTCAGTGGAATAAGCACTTCTCTGGCAAGCGCAAGGGCCTGAGTTCAATCCCTGGTTCCACAAAAATAAAAAAAAGGAAGTATATTTAATTATAGTATAAATGTAAATTTTATTTTTTCATTAGATTTGTATTGATATAGTTTGTATATACATAATCGTAATATCATAATCATCATAGAAAATTTGTACCTGTATATAATGTAACCTGTTGTTCCTTTTTTCCATTTCTCTACCCTCTCTTCAGCCCTTCCTTACTTCCCCATAAAAAGTTGAAAATTAGATCAAATAAAATATTAAAACTTTAGGGACAAGGGAGATAGCTCAACAGCATGGTAAGCACAAGGTCCAGAGTTCAATCCCAGGTACCAAAAAAGAAAAAAATGGATTCATCTTTTTGGCAGGGGATATAGCTTAACAGCATAAGCACCTGCCAGGCAAGTACCAGGTCCCCAGTTTGATCCTTGGTACCACAAAAAAAAAAGAAAAGAAAAATTAAAAATTTATGTTTTACAGCCAATTTCAATCAATGATTTTATAACTATAGGGCCGGCGGTATAGCTCAGCGGACTAAGCACTTGCTTAGATAAGCGCAGGAACCAGTGTTCGATCCTTCCCCCAGCCGCGTCGGCCCCGCCTTCGGGTGCGCTGAGCCGGCAATGCAATCCGGGCGCGGTGGCGCGCGCCTGTCATCCCAGCACATGGGAGGCAAAAAGCAGGAAAATCACTATGAATGTGGGCTGCATGCATAGTGAGACCCTGCACCAAAAAAATAGAAAAAAAAAAAAAAAACTATAGAACTATAGTATTGGTCTTTTTTCCACTAAAAGACCATATATAGTATTTGTTATTGCAATAAGTAGCCTGAATGCATTATCTAAAAGGGATTTTATAATTGTTCATTCTTCTTTTCTCAGGCCAATTCCAGCAGTTTAAAGAGTTTCCTTTCAGCCATGAGACTGGCTCATAGAGGCTGTGATGTTAACACATCACTTTCAGCGATCACACCAGTGAAGACTTCAGAATTTGAAAAATTTAAAACTAAAATGGTTATCACATGCAAAAAAGAATATCCCCTAAGCAAGAACTTTCCATATTCCCTGGAACATCTTCAGACTTCTTATTGTGGGCTTGTGCGAGTTGACATGCGAATGCTTTGCTTAAAAAACCTTGTAAGATTAGACCTGAGTCATAACCACATAAAAAAGCTGCCTGCCACAGTTGGAGACCTCATACACCTTCAAGAACTTAACCTGAGTGACAATCACTTGGAGTCATTCAGTGTGGCCTTTTGTCTGTCTACACTCCAGAAGTCCCTTCGAAAGCTGGATCTCAGCAAGAACAAAATCAAAGCACTTCCTGTGCAGTTTTGCCAGCTTCAAGAACTTACAGATTTAAAGCTGGATGATAATGAATTGATTCAACTTCCTCTCAAGATAGGACAGCTAAAACACCTTCGTTTTTTGTCAGCAGCTCGAAATAAACTTCCAGTTTTACCTAGTGAATTTAAAAGTTTATCTCTTGAGTACTTGGATCTTTTTGGAAATACTTTTGAACAACCAAAAACCCTTCCAGTTATAAAACTACAAGTACCATTAGGTTTATTGGAATTATGTGCACGAACCATACTATATAATAGGTAAGGTTATCATAGTTTTAAAATGTGGTACTCTGTAGTACTCTTGCCACAGTCAGAGAAAGTTTCCACTACTGTGTCCAACCTGATACCTTGCTGTACTGGCCTTCCTTTTTGTGGCTTTATTTTTTTTTGAGACAGTCTCACTATGTAGTTTAGGCTAGCCTCAAGCTCATGTGGCCTAGGCTGGCCTTAAATTCAGAGAAGTCTCTCTGCTTCAGCCTTCTGAGTGTTAGGATTATAGGCATGAACTATCATACCTGGTTTAAATTTTATTTTAAGATTTTTATCATTAGTAACACATGTTTGCAGTGCATAATAGTTACATTCAGTATGAGGAGTTAGTACATGGACATAACACATCAGAATGCTTTTTTACATGTGCCTTCTAACCCCATGGTCTTCTGATGTCCCTTACCTCTGCTTGGAATAGTTTTCCTCTAGTAAATCTCAAATGCTTACTCACTCCCTCACTTCATTAAGTTCTCTGCCCAGATGTCATTCCAGAAGGGTTTTACTACAGGGCTTGGTCAGTTTGGTTTTGGTGTATATGAGTTGTTTTGGTTTTGGATCATAATACATATTGCCTGGCCTTATTTTTTGTTGTTTTTTTGTTTGTTTGTTTTTCTGAGACAGGGTCTCACTATGCAGTTCAGGCTGACCTTAAGCTCACTTTGTAGCTCAGGCTGGTCTCGAACTCACAACAATCCTCCTGACTCAGCCTCCCAAGTGCTGGGATTACAGGCCTGCACCACCATGCCCAGCTACCTTATGTATTTTTTAACTTGTTTGCTGTCAGTTTTTCCCCACAAGAGTGTAAGATCTGTGAGAGCTGCGTTTTTCTCTGCATTATTTCCTTGGGTCATTGGTGGTGAACCATGGCCATTGTGCTGCAACAGGCTGCTTGTTACTGTTGAAAGCTCTGAAAGGTCATCACTGTCCCAGGGTCTCTCCAGTGTCCCCTGCTTCTAGCATGCAGTGAGCACTTAATAAATAAATGAATAAATAGCATTGTCCCTCAAGGTGTAATCTGAGCAGTAGCCACAACATCATTCTGAGCTTGTCAGAGGTATAGGTTTATGACTGTATCCCAGGCCCTCTGAATCAGAACTGAGTAGGCCCAGCTTGCTGATACATCCTGACATTTGAGAACTCTACTTTGGCATAATGATAGAGTGCAGTGTTTGGAGTTTCCTTTGGCCCCTTTATATAACTTTAGCATATTTTTTTCTGTAAAATTTTCTCATTTGTTTGAGACAGGTTCTTGCTGTGCAGTTCAGGCTAGCTTTTGAAATCGGTAAACTTTTTGATTAAATTTTCATATTCGTGAAAAGAATACTACCTGCTTCATAGAGTGTGAAGATAAATGAAGTAATATAAAGCCAAAGTATTTGTTGTTAGGGTGAGTAGCTGTCTCTTCCACTTACATTTGAATATAGTTTCTTGAGTCTGACCTGTGGTTACTTATTTTGTTCATGCTTTCATATAAATTTGAAAGCTAAGATGGAAAACAGAATTATTGACTGTTACAAACTGGTAGAGAGATCATGTTTCAAAGAAGATAGTCTATGGGGTGTTGTGGGTGGTGCACACCTGTAATCCCAGCAAGTTCCCGACCAGCCTGAACTACATAGTGAGACCTGTCTCAAAAAAAAGTCCAGACTGCTGACTAGTTCCCAAATGATACTGCTGATTAGGAGATCATACTGTTAAGAACCACTAATTTAAGGCATTATTAGCCCCTAAGTCAGAATCATTTGCCCCCTACATGTCCATACATACAAATCCCTAGAACAGTGTCTGGCTCATAGAAGTTCTCAATAAATATCAGTTGTTTATATAAATTTTCTTATCTGACAGAGACCGGTCAGTGTTGCATTCGTTATAGACATGCTTTTAGGTAGTGTAGATGAGAAATACACATTCTGCTGAAAAGTACTTTATGAATTGGTGTACAACAGTGATGATGAACCCAGGGCATACAGGTCACAGTGGGCTGTTTGTATCATTGAGAATGCTAAAAGATTCACCATGGCTGTCATAGACCCCTTTAAGATGATAGTGGGGTGGGGTACTGAGACTTGAACCCAGAGCCTTTGCTTTGAACTCCAGACACCCCCCTGTTATTTTGAAATAAGAGCTCACTAAGTTGCCCAGGTTGGGCTTAAGCTTGTGAGCCTTTTACCTCATCCTACCAGCATTTGTCCCATTCTTACCATTTAGGAAAATAATAAACTGAGTTCCCTAAAGTAAATCATTATCTTTTTTTTTCTCATAATTCAATGTCCTAGTAATTCCTGTACATATATATGAAGTTCTGTTCATCTGGTAACATACTTTTTTTCCCCAATAGGATTCCATATGCTCCTCATATCATTCCTTTTCATCTTTGCCAAGATTTGGATACTGCAAAAATCTGTGTGTGTAGAAGATTTTGTCTGAAGAGTTTCATTCAAGGAACCACTACCATGAATCTGCACTCCGTTGCCCACACTGTGGTGCTAGTGGACAATATGGGTGGTACTGAAGCACCCATTACCTCTTACTTCTGTTCTTTAGCCTGTTATGTAAATTCCTCAGATATATTCAAATAATGTGATGCCATGGAAAGAAATACTATTCAGTTACAGGTCAATCAGATTAATTATGACTTAACTGTCAGTTTGGAGACGGGGATGCAAAGTTTTCCACACGCTTGTAATGTGAGTGGGTTTGGGCTAAAATCAAGACATTACACTGAAAATTTGATCTCATTCAAGTCAAATTCTTTTTTTTTTTTGGTGGAACTAGGGATTGAACTCAGGCCCTTGCGCTTACCAGGGAAGCACTTTTTCTACTGGGCCATCTCCCTAGCCCTGCCAAATTCTATTGTGGTGTTAAGTTAGTCATATTGTACTGTGGACTGTAGGATTATTTTTTACATTTATTTCACTCATTCATTTTGCAGTACTGGAGGTTAAACTCAAAACCTTGTTAACTACATCCCCAGCTTTTTTTCTTTTTTTTTTCAGAACTGGGGATTGAACTCAGACCCTTATGCTTGCAAGGAAACACTCATTCTACTGAGCCATCTCCCCAGCCCCCACCCCCCAGCTTTTTTTTACTTTATGTTTTGGGGCAGGGTTTTGCTAAGTTGCTAAGCAGGCCCGCTGCTTCAGCCTCCTGGAGTGCTGGGGCAGCAGGGTTGCAGCACAGTAGCCAGCTCTTTTTTTCCCTCAGTACTGGGGATTAAACCTTGTGTATGCTACATAGAAGCTCTGTGACCAAGCTACTCAAAGCAAGGAGTTTCTGTATGCCAAAAGATAAACTAATAATATTCTAAACAACAGTGAAAACTTCAGGGTTAAATCATATACAGGCACCCTTCATTCAAAATCCAACACTTCATAGGTGCTGATGGAATTCCCCAAACGGAAGATTCCACACTGGCTCATGACAGGTTAGAGTCAAACTGCAGGCCTTCCAGAAGGGTGGTATTGCATGAAATTCCTCTAAAACATGAAAGGATGTTGTCCTGTCCACATGATAGCACATGTTTTATATACAAATAGTTGAAATATGAAAAAAAAAATCCTGAAATCTCAAACACTTCTGGTCCATGTGTTCCAGATGAGAACCTGATATACATTTGAATCACACTACTGTGTATTCTTCACATGTTTTACATATGGAATGGCATTCGCTAAACATTAAAATTGCTTTGGGACAAACCAGCTTCAGCTTATGTAAGTTTTGGAATGGTTTTCACATATTTTGTCATGATTTTTAATTTTTTTGCTTTTGGAGTTGAAAGAGACTAGAAACTTGCTGCTTCTGACTACATTCTGGTTGGCTTTTGCTGTCCTGAGGACTGAAGGCAGGGCGATCTCAGCTACATCCTGTAGCCCTTATTCTCTTTCTTTAGAGACCAGGTCTCAATAAGTTGTTGAGGCTGCCCTGGAACTTGGCTCTCTTCCTATCTTAGCTTCCAAATAGCTTAAAGATGTGCATCACTATTCCCGGTATGCTATTTAATGTCTTAAATTAAAAACTGACACAGCCATTTGAGGTGCATGGCTGTAATCCAGCTACTTGTTGGCAGACTGAGGCAGGAGGATCACAAGCTCCAGCCCAGCCTAGGCCATTTATCGAGACCCTGCCTTGAAAAAAACAGCTTCACCAATGACAAATGAACTGAAAAGGAATGGACTTGAGAACTGTGGAAAGTAGAATCAGAACTATTTTGTTCATTCCCATTACTCTACTTCAAGTCACTTTCTACTAGATCATAGATAACTGCTTTGGGGAAATAAGAAAAGTATAAAAGTTACCAAAGAAAACTGTCTGCTGTTAATATATTACTTAGATAGTCTCTGGACTGTCTCTGGGGAGATGGCTCAGTAGAATAAATGCTTCCCTGGCAAGTTCAAGGGCCTGAGTTCAATGCCCAGTTCCACCCAAAAATAAATATTTCTCACTTTGGTCTTCTGAAAATTTATTCTTGAGTAAATACTGTTTTAAATGTTATAACAGTTTTATTAAAACTTTAATACTATATAACATCTTTAATTTTTTTGGTACCAGAAATCAAACTCATGATCTCACAGTTCAGGTAGAGAGGCTCTGCCTCTGCACTATATCCCCATCTACTACATGATCTTTACAACATAATTCTCAAAGCTGATTCTCTGAGAATGGACTAGAGGATGAATTTTAATTTGTATTGCAAAGAGCTAGGCATGGTGGCACACACCTGTAATTCTAGCACTTCAGAGGCTGAGACAGGATTGCTGGAAATTCCAGGCCAGCCTGAGTTGCATAGAGAGATCCTGTCTCAAAAAAAAAATTTAAAAATGCACTGCTAGTGATCAGTTAAATTTTTTGAACAAAAATTATAAGCTAGTGGCTGTAAGTTAAAAAAATCATTTGGTCCCTACTTTGTTCCAGGTGCTTTACATACAGGATTTTATTTAATCCTCATGGAGTCCAGGCTTTATGCTGCCTTCTATTGTTAATTCTATTTTTTTTTTTTTTTTTTTTTTTT
>PVKA01032978.1:6950-24918 GCA_004027165.1 Ctenomys sociabilis | reverse complement strand
AAAAAAAAAAAAAAAAAAAAAAAAAAAAAAAAAAAAAAAAAAAAAAAAAAAAAAAAGAATCTGAGCACTTAAAAAAAAAAAAAAAACAGTTAAGAAGCTATTGCAAAGGTCCAGGGGCAGAGAAGTAGAACCAGTGGAGACACTGGTGTCTCCACTGCTCTGAGTACACGCCATGCACCAACACTGTGCTAAACGCATACAGATGGACGAGCCTGTGTTCTACAGACTCTAGCAACTCCTACCTCACGGCAAGCATGCAGAGGCTTCAGGGCCCCAGCCATGGTGGTTCACCATGGCTTCTCAGTCACATTGTGCTTTTCTAGCTAATGGCTCTGTATTTGCTGTTTCTCCACCCTGAATGCCCTTCCTACCTTGGGTTTTCCAAACAAAATGAACAAACAGGATGCAAAGCTAAATACAGTGAGCCGTATTCCTACTGTAAGCATAACCCACACACCATGGCGATATTACCCTGAACATTAGCTATTGCGCACCTGAAATTCACATGCAGCAGGGTGTCCTTGTTTAGCTTGCAGTCCTACACCTAGCCCAGTCTTTCAGGATATCTCATGTTCCTATTCATCCTCCCTGTCTCCGCTCCTGTGCAGATGCCTCGGGAAAGCTCCCTGACTTGGCACAAAGCTCGGGCCCACCTTCTCCTGTGTCAGTCAGCTGCTCATCACTGTAACCAGACATGGGAATCCATAAATTTGGAGAGAGGAGAGGTCATTTTTATTGTTCAGTTTTGTAGGTTTCAACCCATGGTCACAGGCCCTGTTGCTTTGGGTCCATGGTGGTCAGAGTGTGTGGTGGAGGAGCTGTTTCCTGGTGGCTGGAAACAAAGAGAGGAAGAGGAAGGGCAAGGCCTCAGCAGCACCTGTTGGGCCATGCCCCTAGAGGTGGAACTTCCTCCCATTAGGCCTCAGCTCTTAAAGGCTCTATTGTCTCTGAGTGGTACCACGTAGAGGGCCAAACCCTTGGTGTGTGGAGGATGTTTCAGACACAGCAGCGAACTATGAAGCCTTCTCTTCACATAACTTGGGGACCAACGCCTGTCCCCTCAGAGTGACTGTGATTTCCTAGATGGCAGCTTCTCTGCCTCACTACTGCTTCTGTTCCCCCACCCCGTGTGGTGACCGGCATATTGTAGGTACACAATAGATACTTGTGGAATGAAATAAGCAGAGGTGAAGTAACTTGTCCTCACTTAGTACCCAGAGGGAGGTGGCTACCTCTGTCATGTCTGCCCCTCCCAGTGAGGCCAGCTAGAGCACAGTGGAAGATCCCTTTTTCAGAAGAGAAGAAAAATGCCTCTTCAGCAGGATGAAGACACCAGTGCTCCTTTGTGTGTGTGTGTCAGCACTGCTCACAGAAACCCAACTCAGGGATCAACCCACAGTTCTGGCTGCAGGTGAACCAACAGGAATACTATGAAGCTATGGAAAAGGTTTGGATTCTGTCATCTGCAATGATTTGGATTTGCCTGGAGGAGATTGTGGCAAAAGAAATATGTGAGAAACAGAAATCCAGCGCTGTGATTTTCCTCCTAGTCCCAGAGGCTGGGGCTGGGGACTGGACTTGGTGAGCTGTGACAGAGGGCATGTTGTGACAGATAGACAAGAGGAATGTTCACAAAGTCCACTGTGAAGCATCGTGAGTGACAGAGTTCATGATGACACACTGCGCTCCTGAAAGGCCAATATATACTGGTTGGGGGAAAAATTCAAGAGGAAGAGGTAACACTCATAAATGTATGTGCACCAAACACAGGAGCACCCAATAATATAAGACAAATCTTAATGGACATGACAAATCTAATATCCAAGACAACAATATTAACAGGAGACCTTAGCACCCCCTTATCTCAAAAAGATAGGTCAAGAGAGGGAAGTTGGAGAAACAATACCTTTTACAATAACACCACGGAAAATGAAATACCTTGGAATTCACCTAACTAAAGAAGTCAAAGATCTTTTCAAGGAAAATTACAGTACTCTGAGAAAGAGATTGTAGAGGATGTCAGAAAATGGAAAGATATTCCCTGCTCCTGGATAGGAAGAACCAACACTGTGAAGATGGCCATATTCCCAAAATTGTTGTACAGATTTAATGCAATCACTATCAAACTACCACCAACATACCTCCCAGGCCTACAGAAATTGTTCCTAAAATTTATTCAGAACTAGAAAAGACCTAGAATAGCCAAGGCAATCCTGACCAACAAAGACAAGGCAGGAGACATCACAATTCATGACTTGAAATTATACTACAAAGCTACTCTGATAAAATCAGCATGATATTGGCAATGAAATAGACCTGAGGATCAATGAAATAGATTAGAAGATACAGAGGCCTCTTTGAACACACTCAGGCACCTGATCTTCAACAAAGGGGCCAAACAAGCTTACTGGAAGAAAGATAGCCTCTTTAACAAATGGTGCTGGAAAACTTGGCTTTCTACATGCCAATAACTAAAACTTGACCCAGGTCTATCACCATGCACTAAGCTGAAGTCCAAATGGATTAAAGACCTAAACATTAAAACAGAAACAATCTCCTGGAAGAGAAAGTAGGAGGAACTCTTGAAGACATAGGAGTAGGCAGAGTTCATGAACAAAAATCAAATTGCAGGGGTAATACTTGAAAGAATTAACAACTGGGCCCACCTCTTATTGAGAAGTTTTTGCATGTCAAAAGAAATTACCAAAAAAGTGAAAAAAGAACCCACAAAAAAAAAAATCTTAATAAGTACTCAGCCAAAGGTCTGCTCTCTAGAATATATAAAGAACTAAAAAACACTAGGGCCCCTAAATTTGAAGACCCAATCCAGAAATGGGCATCGGAGATGAACACATACTTCTCAGAGGATGAAAGTAAAGAAGCAAATAAATATATGAAAAAATGCTCCACATCGCTAGCCATCCATGAAATGCAAGTTAAAACAACACTGAGATACCATCTCACTCCAGAAAGAATGGCTATCATAAAGAAGTCAACAAACAACAAATGTTGGAGAGGATGTGGGGAAAAGGGAATCCTTCTCCACTGCTGGTGGGAATGTACACTGGTGCAACCATGATGGAAATCAGTGTGGAGATGCCTTAAAAATCTAGGACTGGAAATCCCATTCAAGCCAGTTATACCCCTACTGGGAATTTCCCAGGGAACTGAAAACATCATATCATAGTGATATTTGTGTACCTATGTTTATAGCAGCACAATTATTGATAGCCAAATCTTAGAAACAACCAAGATGCCTGTCACATGAAGAATGGTTGAAAAAGATGTGGTATCTTTATACAATGGAGTATTACTCAGCTATAAAGAATGATAAACTTGGAGCCTCCATATTTAAGCGGATGCCACTTGAAAATATACTCATAAGTGAAATAAACCAGGCCCACATGTGTAAATATCATATAGTCTCCCTATTATAAGACCACAAAAGAAGAAATACAAATAAAAAAGCATAACACAATGAAAAGGAAAGAGAGAACTTGAGGATTGGACAACGAGGAGAGGGCAAGGAGAAAAGCTGGGAAACATGACAGGGGCAAAGCCATACATTTATATGCACAAGATGGGAAAGGCAGTGATCCTGAGAAATGTCAGCAAGTTTTTGAAACTAGCAATTAATTGGTAGGATTCTCACCCTGACTAACTTATACATGCTGAAACCTGTGAACTGACAACTGCACTGAAGAGAGTAATGTATAATAGAAGGGTCATGCTTAGAATGCTTGTCATTCATTCTGGTCTTCTGAATACACACTTCTGGTCATGACATACCAATTATTACCATACTATCTCTCAAGTAAAAGTTTTTTTTTTTCTTTTTTAAGTTAAGGGTAATAAAAAAAGACACAAAGAAAAAAGAATTAGCAGGACTGTCCTGCTACAATGCTGTATATGGTTAGGTTTCTAAATTTCTGTGTAAAAAATATGAAGTGTTTATTCCTATTTTTTTAAATTATTGTTTTCTTCATATTCTGTAGGGACTTAAAGTTTAACATATCAATACTTGATGGAAAATACTGGTTCTATGTTATGCCTAAGATTATTGATACTTGGACAGTTAGTTAGGGTAAACTGAAATGCATATGTTGCAGGGTAATAATAAGCTTCTCTTCTGGAGGGTTAACAACCTAAGTTTTCAGCCCAAAAATTGAAGAAAAGGAAGGGCTGTAAGTTCAGCCCAAATTTTGGCCCTAGCCTTTCAAGGTCAGTGAAGACTCAGGAGAATCTTTACTATAACATCATGTAACTCAGTTGTGCCCCAAATTTTCTGATCAAGGAGATTATGGGGCCACAAAGGAAAGTGATCATGATGTAGAGTGTGCCTAAGGATAGTCACATGGAGAGAAAACATTCTCTCAGGCTTTCACAGAGAGCAAATTGGGCACGCAATGGCTGTGACTCATCCACAAGGCTGACACTGACAAAGGATCTATAAAGCATGGTAGAGGGTTACAGGATAAATCTTGAGGGTATGTGACTGACCTTATCAGATGCAAAAGTTACATTTCTTTTTATATAGGTCTCACTTTATCTTGGTCTTAACCATGCAGCAGAAAAGTATATAAACGAGGTATAAAAAGTAAATCCATATTAATATGCTGAGCTGTGAAAGACTCAAGTCAAAAACTTCTGCAGATAACCCACTACTATTTTGGACTGCTGGACTGTGTTGGATTGTTTTGCTGAATTCATGCACCTATAGTATTTAGATGCCAATGGAATACACATCTCTGACAGGACTTAACAAAAAAAGGGGATACAAAGGAAGGACCATTTTGTATTTGTACATACAGAATGGTCAGAATAGATATATAGCTTTTCTTGCTCAATTCAATGAGTAGAAAGATTTGTACTAATAGTGTTTGGACAGGATATCCTGTCTGCTTCTTGTACTATGGATGACCACTAAGGAGATAACAATGTACAGTTATTAATTAATTATTGAAACTGTCCTATTGATCATTGAAACTGTCCTATTAATCAGTTCTGAAACTGTCCCATTGATATTTGTTTCTCAATAAAATAAAATTTAAAAAATGATAAAAAAAATCCAAGCATGTACACCTGAGCTGCTTCCACATTTCTTCTTGGCATGCAGGCCTCCTGCCAACATTCCCTGAGCTGCTCAGTGACTCCAGGCAGGACAGGAAGATGCAGTGCCCACTTTCTCTTCTCCTTTGTGTACCTCATCAGTACTAGGAAGAAAGGCTGTGCTGGACCACACTTCCCAAGACACTGCTGTCCTCTCTGCACCTGACCAAGGCTCTCAGTATAAGAAAGGAAATGGCCTGGACTGTCAGAGAATCTTTTATCTGGTCATGGATGCCACATGACCTGCATCCAGGGGCTGGGGTGGCAGAAGCAGGGGTGCACATTGGCCCCTTCTCTGCTCACCTACTTGCTCTATCACCACATGGATTTCATTCACATATACAAACTCAGGCAAAACCATTAAGGATTTTATCTCAGAGATTTCAGCCATAAGAATAGTATTTTAGGGGCCAAGAAGATGGCTCAGTGGAATAAGCACTTCCTAGCAAGCGCAAGGACCTGAGTTCAAAACAAAGTTTCACCCAAAAAAAAAAAAAAAAAGAATAGTATTTTAGGGAGATAGATTGCATAGGGCATGCTTTTCTGGTGCTGAAATCTGATGTATGATATTCAGGGTGATGTCAGCTTTCGTGTCCTCATGAAGTGCTAAGTATGAGTTGTGCCACACAACTTTCCTTCGCAGCTGTTGAAGTTTTGAATGAAATGTGTTAAAGCTTGCACTTTGCCATACCAATTTCAATTTTCCAGGAGCCGTAAGTTCAGTGGTCTCCTCACCCAGCTATGGAGATCTGTCAGCAGTTATTAAGTTTGCTTCATCGCTTACAACACCTGAAAGTGCGCACATCTAATCTCAGTTATTTGGGAGGCTAAGGCAGGAGAATCACATGTCTGAGGTCAGCATGGGAAACTTAGTGAGATCTTGGCTCAAAGGAGAAAAAAGTCCAGAGAATAGCTCAGTGCCAGAGTGCTTGCCAGGCACATGCAAGGACATGGGCTTGATTTTAGTAATGAAAGAAAGAAGAAAAAGACACCATTTCAATTTTGCATAGAGTTGTGCTATTTACTTCCAGCTACCATGCTGAGCAGTGCAGCAGGTATAGCACCTGAGGAGATGCATGGCTTCTGCTTTGTACTTTTACAAATAAGACAAGTTTTGCATTTTTGAAATAAGACAAGCCTGTCTTACTGAAACTTATTAGTAAAACAAAATAAAACAAAACAAAAATCCTGGAATTTCAAGACGGGGACAGCAGAATGTTTAATGATGCTTGGGGCCCCCAGGCTGTGGCCAGCTTCCCCAGGGGTTGCACTGCACTCAGGCCCCGTGATCCAGGGCTGCAGCAGAAGTCCCAGGTGGGTGGGGAAGCCTGGTGGTGCTGGCAGCGTGGCAGAGTCCCGGGCCAGGCAGGGCAGGGATGATGAGGCCCAGGAGGAAGGCTGAAGCCAACCTGCAAATGTCTTTTGTCCTCTAAAGTAGGACCCTGGACCACTCTCCGTGGCTGTGAGGAGCCTTTGAAGATGCGCTAGGTCATGGTTTGTGCAGAGTCCAGTCCAGTGGCTGGGTCTAGAGCTAGTGTGAGGGGTTGGGAGGAGGACCAACCTAAGGGAGAACCAGGAGGGACAGCAGAGAGCATAGGGAGCAGCTGCTGGGCGGCAGGCACGCAGGTGGGAGCGGAAGGCAGCCATGGAGCTCCAGCCTGGATGGTGGGCTCTGCCTGCCTCGCCAGGCCTAAAGATCCCGCCTGGCAGCCAGACCTCTGAAAGTCTTTTTTGCACCTGCTGACTGCCCATCCTTACTGCTCAGGACAGGGCATTTAAGCAAGGAAAAGAAAGCACTGAGCAGGGCATGTTATTTTTTAGAAAACTCATTGTGCAAATAAAAGCTATGCTATTTCAAGGTCTTGTTTATTTGCAGGGAAGCAACTGTGTCTGCCTGCAGGCTGCAGACATTGTCCCAACCCCCACAGGCCTCTGTAAACACTCCTGGGTGACACATAATAGGAGCACCAGCGTTAAGTCTTGGCAGGAGCTTATTGCAATTTCAGAAGCCCCTCTGGAGTAGTCCCATGTCATTCTTTTGAATTCCAAGAGAGAGAGTTGCTGCTCGTGATTCCAAAGCAGTGTTACTTCTGGAGGAAGACAGAAAGGCAAGTCTAGGCAACAGGCACTTGCTGTTGTTAGGTCATAAGTGTCATCTGCACCTTTAGTTTGCAGCATGCAGTACCAATATACAGCAAGACAGAAGGTAGGTGGTTGGGGTCCTTGGAGGGAAGTGGACGATGGGCCCTTCTAAGGAATAACAAGGAGTTGCAGTTCGCTGATAGATCTTAATTCATGTATATCTTGCATATTGCTGGGTATTATAATGGGTGTTGCCTTTTTCTCTCTTTCAGGGACTGAGGATGGAGCCCAGGGTCTCATATAAGCTAGGCAAATGCTGTACCACTAAGCGACACCCTCAGCACCCAAGCATGTTTTTAATGCAGACTTTGAATGACTGTGATTATAACATTAACTTCCAAAATGGAGGTCTAGAAAAATATTCAGAGGAAGAAGGCTCCTGGGCAGGTGTGCTGCAGGCAGTGCACTGGTAGTTACTGGTCTTTCTTGGTTCAGCCAGGTAAAAGAGTTCTCAAGCCGAGTGTCTTGGTCTTTATCCTCCATGACACAGCCAAGCCCCTAAAGCCCTGACAATCATAGGAAAGAGAACTTGCATGTCATTGATTGCCCCCCACATGTGTGCCCTTCCCAGGTGCCAGCTTCTTTGGATCTTGGAAGTTCTGGGAGACGCATTCGCATGTGTGGCTTACAGATGGGCTTCAAGAAGCGATGGGATTCCACCTCACCTGGGCTGCTTCCAGCTTGTCCCTGGCTGAAACTGGTATTAGATACTTGTTATGTGATTCCTTTACCAGTTGAACAGAACTGCTGTCAAGGTCCCTGCAGGTTTCCACAGAGCAAAATGGGGCTCTCTACACCCTGACCTTTAGGGCAGTACCCATATTCTACTTGGTGACGATGTCTCCACAATAGAACTCTTTTTTGAAAAATCAACATTAAGACTTTAAGGAAGCACATCTAGAAATTTCCAGGATTTTTCCAAATTTGAAAATGCTGATAGAATTCAGAGTCCTGATTTTCTAGATGAGAAAACTGAGCTCTAAAAGTGTGAGTGGCATTCATTTTAGGGTTATCCAGCTACGTGGGGTCAAGTTTGAGTTTGTCAGAAAGTGCTCTGTCTCTGTGTCTTTGTTTCTTTCTTTTTTTTGTAGTTATTCATTTTTTTTAATTTATTTTTTATTTTATTGAAGTACAAATATCAATGAGACAGTTTTAAGAAACATTAACAAGACAGATTTGATAAATTAATACATTGCAAACTGTTTTCATAATGTTTTGGTATTGTACAAGGTGCATACATGACATTATACCTGCACACCTACAAGGTGCATGCATGATATTATACTTACAGATATTATTATAGCAGATGTCTCTCATAAGTAAATTTAGAGAGTGTAGCTGTTTACTTATTTTTTATACCTGAATTGTATCGCAGATTCAATAATTAATACGTTTTCTTCTTTCTCTCCCCGTCTCTGTCCCTGAATCTTTCTTTCTCTTTCTGTCTCTCTCTGACTATCTAGCTCTGTGTCACACACACACACACACACACACACACACACACACACACACACAACCACGCTGGGAAGAGGTGTGAGGCCGGGGCCCTGGCTCCTTTCTGTAGGGAGAGGCCAGTCACATTAGCACCGCTGCCTGTGCGAGGAGGAGGTGGAGGGAATGCTGAGGGCTGAGGCCTGCTCTGGAGGCCGGAATCTGCGAACACTTAGCACATTCAAGCAGAAGCCTTCAGCCTTGCGCTTGTGCCGCTGCCCGCGGGCCTGACCGCCCTCCAGAGGAGCTCTGTTCCAAGCACAGCTGAGCTCCAGAAGCACTGTGGCTGGCAAAGAAGGCCGCGCTCCAGGCTGGGGGCAAGCTGGATGGCTGGGCTGTCAAACAGTGGCTGTTTTCCGCAGTGGCTGTTTCCTTTGGTCGGCGGGCTCCAGGCGCATGGGAAGCAGGCTGGGGGGCGGCATCTGTTCTGGCGGCTGTGGGCGGCTGGGGCCAAAGCCACATTGCTCTCACCCATGCCTTGGCCCTTCTCAGGGCCCTTTACATTCTTCCCAAAGGTCCGCTTTGCCCTCACCACAGACAGGTGCACCACGGAGTGCTGGATCTGGCTTCGCCGCTCGCCACTGTGGAGTGCTGGGCGATTTGCTTGGCCTCTCTGTCCCTCAGTCTTCTCTTCTTCAAAGTGGGGACAAAATTAGTGGAGATCCCTCACCTGGATAGTGGAGACTAAAGAACAAGAGTCAGCGCCTACCTCATTTGCTCCTGTGATGGAATCACCTTACCTCACTCAGAACTTTGAGCTACGCTGACAGAAAACATGCAGTAAACACTGGTGAACCATCTCGCCATTTAGGACCTTGTCCCTTCCGACCTCAAGGCCGATGAGAGTGTACTTGGAGCCCCAAACACCTTTGGAAAAATGGCCCTGCCCACACCTTGACCTTGGACTTCTGGTCTCCAGAACTGTGAGAAAAGGTTGGGAGCCGCTGAAGCTGGAAATTGGTCCTTTGTGTGAGCATAGGACAAGGCCTCAGTACCTAAAGCAGGCAGGCTGCCTCAGCTTGAGAGAAGCACCTTGCCTGGCCAGTGTCAGCTATTGGTCACTAGGCAACCTTGTGTCATGTGATGCTAACTTTACAAAGGCATAAACAAATGCCCCTCGTGTTGTTGTGGAGGTCATTTGTCAACCACCACCTGACCCAGCTCTTGTCTTCTTGTCTATCTTTTCCTCACTCCTGCCACTATTTCTCCCCAGGGTACATGGAGGCATCTACTGAGTCCTCCAAGAGAACAGTTGACTGAGGCTGGAACCACAGTCTGTAGTGCTTTGTTACACAGCTATAGCTGACTAATACAACAAGTTGACGCCAACAGCTTGTTTCTGGAGGTCTTTAGTGGCAGAGCTGCATGTGAGCTGAGCTCAGCTGACTCCAGGGTTCATTTGTCGATTTCCTCCCATGGTAGGGAGGTGATGTGCCAATCTGACTGGCCTTGGGCTCCGCCCAGGGGACTGGTGAACACACTTCTGCATGTGGCAGTGGGGTTTACCTTGGCCCCTGGCTGCCTCCTCTCTGGTCCTGTTGCCCTGCCCTGCTTCCCAGTTGCCGTGAGCTTGGCAGCTTCACTCTACTGTGGCCATAATGCTTCGCCTTGGAGGCAGGTCGCCACTGGCTGCATTGCCTTATGACGTGAGCTGGATTAGCCCTTGCTTCCATGCAGTCGTGGGTGTTGGCTATTGAGCCATGAGAAAGCTTGCCGATACCTTCCTCCTGCGTACTCTGAGCTCTTCTTATATAACCTCCTGTTTTCCCCTTAGAATAAGAGCACTCCTCTAATTACCTGACTTCTACTGACTGGCCTTTCTCTATAAACCGCTTAGTTATGAAAGAAGACTATTAAGAGGCTGAGTTAAATTCAGTGAATAGAACATCTGCTTACTGTTTTATGCTGATGAAATTTTTATTGTAAAATCCATAAAACTGCACTGACCCTCTGCACATCTTGTCTCAGGATGAAGCGCTTGATTGTCCCATTGCAGCAAACATGTTTGCATGGTTCCTTTGCTCTTACACCAAGGAGCATACCAGGGTGCTGAGGGCAGAGTGACTGAGCAAAGTATACAAATTCTGCTATCTTAACTCCCTCCTTTTCAATGTAGGGACAAAATTTTTTGTACCAGGGATTGAACTCAGGACCTTGTGCTTGCCAGGCAGGTACATATGCTGTGGAGCTATCTCCCCAGCCCTAGGGACAGAAATTTTATAACCTGCCTCTGTACTCCCCCACCACAGGATTAAGTGAAGTAGGGGTAGGTGCCTTGGGTTCCCCCGAGGTCACACACACTGGGCACTCCATCAAAGGGTGCTATTTTCTTCATGCCCTTTTTGGGATTCTCAGAGCTTCCTGACTATCAACAGGTCTCAAAAGATCTTATGATATTAGAGCAACGTGAAGGTACCTCACACCTCTGCCACAGAGCACACAGCTTGTGCATGTTGCTGCCAAATATTGACACAGGAAAGTAGGTGTCATGCGTGACCACAGCCTTGACCCTCGTGTCACCACAAGCCCTGAATCTCCTCCATGAGGAGTGCTTGGAACTCTACAGGGGCTGGGTGTTTGCACCCATGACACTCACCTCTTTGTTCCAGAGCAGTTCTGTTCCCAGAGCAGGAGGCAGGATGCTTCTTCCGGCAAGCCTGGCTGCTAACTACCTTCTTACTGTCTCTGAAGCCCTTTTTGCGCTAAATTCCAGAAAGTCTAAGCTTCAGAGCCTTTTTTCCAAGCTCCATGCTTTTCGGCACTGAGAAAATTGCAATTCCTCAAAACCCAAGGTCTGGGTTGAATTAATGAGGAAAACAAAGCAACCAAGAAGCAGCAGGTTTGATTCACACCCTGCCACGGCTTGGAATGTTGGGCTCGGACCTTCATGCTTTTCATCACCCTGCCAAGCTGCTCTCTGTGCTGCTCCCCCAGCTCTCGTGAGGGGGGGCCGTGAATCTGGACCCCACTAGAAGGTTGTTACTGGTACTCACCTGGTTTGCAGGAGGCAGGCACAGTAGGGCCCCACCAAGCCCTCCTCGGGAAGGGTGAAGTGGGCCAGACGTCTCTCCCTGAGTGCTCCTTGCCAGGGTCCACAGCTGGTGGGTGGCTGACACAGGATTAAAGGCCAGGTTTGCAGTCTTGGCACTGGATCTACCACTTCTCCTAATTGTTCCCTATACTGGAAAAACTAAGACCAAGGTGTTTCCAGGCCAAGGCTGCCTCCACTCTAGGTTATCTACAAAGCATCTGGCAAGCTGAAGCCCCACGTCCCTGTGCTGAGTCAGGGGCACAAGGCCCACTTCCCAGGATTGCCAGTGCCTCCTGGGGTGGTCGCATGCTGCCAGATATGCTTCAGCTGTGCCAGGGTGTGCTGCTGGATGCGGCAGAGGGAAAGTGGCTCCTGGAGTGAGGTTGGGTGTGGCTCACACTGCTTTCCTGGCTGTGTGCATTGGGTTCCTCATCTGCAGAATGGGGTCACAGCTACCTTGCAAGGTGACACTGAGAATTAAGTCAGATGTCACTGGTAAATAATGGTGCGCACAGGAGATGGGAAAGCTATGGGTTGTCATTCCCTTGTGCAGACATGAGGTTCAGAGACCTTAGGTGGATGGAGGACCCTCATTCTGAGTGTTTGGCTTTCTATGGTCAACATTAATATCCAGATTCCCACCCCTCCTGTGTTTATAGTGAGGACTTGGGGAGGTGTCTGATCCTGGGTGTGAGTCTCCTCAGGGCCTTAGGGAACTGATGAGTTCATGGTAATTATGGTGGTGGGAGGGGAAGCCTGGGTGGAGGAGGGCCCTGGGATGGGGGCCGGCAGGGTTCACCTCTCTGCTCAGCTCCAGCCTTCTCTCTGCTTCCTGTGCGCCATGCCCCGAGCAACTCTCCCCCATGTCTCATGGGGAGAGTTGCCAACTGACTATGGGCCAAAAACTGCAAACTGTGAGCTACAATGAAGCTCACTTCTTGTAAGCTGCATTGCTGGGTAGCGACACAAAAGTAACTAAGGGGGGCTAGCTGCTCTGTGGGTCCCACTCAGGACAACAGTGATAAATTCCATTGGGACAGCAGGAACAGGAGCTGGAGGGGCTCACCAGACCAAACCTTTTGGTCTACCTGCACTGCATGCAATCTTTGGGGCATACTTATACCAAATAATGACTGTCGTTCACCTGAAATTCAAACTTCCTGGGCACCCTGTATTTTTTATGTACTAAATCTAACAACTTCAGATCTGGGTGAGCATCTCTCATAGAACTGAAACTTCGAGGCTCCCTTATGTTACTCCTCTGGTGTTCACAGGCTTGGGAGTGAGAAGGAGGTGGGAAACCTTCAGGCTTAAGTATGACAAGTGGGCAGCTCTGCGGGGGAAGCAGCACACTCCTGGGCAGTGGCACCCTTTCTAGGTCTGAGGAACTGGCTTCCTTTTCTTATATTCCAAAGAGATCATCCCCAAGTCATTCTGCTTCAGCCTGTCACTCTGATTTTTACAAAGACCCAGTGAGTCATCTGCATAGACCTTGGTTCATTTAATTTTCTTGCTTGCTGAAGTAGATCATTCACAAGAATTCCCATTTCTCTGACAGCTATACAATGGTTCACCTACCCCATCCCCTGCCCCCTATTTTTCCTGCTAGTCTTTGCTTAGGCTTCAACTCTCTTATGAACGAATAAGGGAAGGAGCCTTTATTTTCTTCATCTCAAGAGCAATGGTTCAGACTGGTAGTTCTCAAAGTATGGTCCCAGGGGCACCGAAGCAGCACCCTCACATGGATTAGAAATGCAGATGATCAGAAGCTTGGTGCGGCCCAGCATCTGTGTTTCCACAAAGCCTCCAGGGGTTTGAGAATCTCCAGTGGAGGGAAGCCAGCCTGAATGCAAAAGCTGGCCTTCGGCTCCCAGTGCCAGCGCTCCCCGGGTATAGGCCTTCAGCAGAGCTCTCCTGTAGTTCCACTCTGTTATAGGGCAGTGGCCAAACCGAGGGCCTCAGAGCCCCGGCGACTGGCCAGTGTGTCGCCTGCGAGGGGTCCTGGGCACTATGCCACCCAGGGTACTCTGGCAGGTAGCGGGCCTGATGCTTCTGGTTGGGCCTCACCATGGCCCCTGCCCTGCCACCCAGCCTGCAGGTCCCCAGCCAAGAACAAAATGCCACATGCTGCCAGTTGGCCTTGAGAGGTGGCCCAGTGCCAGCCCCTGCTAATTGCTAATTTGCACTGAAACAGCTAACAAAAGGCCCTCAAGTGAATGCCCTGATTATTTGGCTGGTTCCCCCCCCCCCAGCCTCCTCTAGTTGCCACCCAGGGGGCCAATCCCCAAGTCCAGAGCCATTCACCCCAGGCTTCGAGGAGGGTGCTGAGGCCAAGGGCTCTTATGTAGCCCCAGGACAAGCTCTGCAGCTAATTGGGATGGGGGAGGAAGCTGGCTACTATTCTGTCCTGATTTTTCTCTAATGTTTATGCCTCACCATGAAGAAAAGAATGTAGTGATCTCTGTCTCTCAGGGGCACAGAACTCTCAAAGGAAAGTGAGGTGGAGAGGATGAGAACCTCAGCTTCTCAGCAGTGCCACCTGGACAGTTCTCAGCCCTTTCACTCAAACTCACACTGGTGACACAATGCAGGTGCCTCTCAGCAGATAGAACTCATGAAGACTATAGTGGCTTCCAGGGGGAACCCTCAGAGCGGGCGTCTGCCAATCCTGGGTTTTGCAACTTCCCGGCTCCGATCTTGGGTCCTTCTCTTCCTGTTGCTGTGATGCCCTCAGCTCTGTCCCTCTGTCAGCTCCTGCAGGACAGAAGAAACCCATGTGCCCAAGCTTTCAATGATCTTCTAGCATTTAGGAAGAAGGAGCAAGGGTGGAGAGGACATGGGGTACCACCCTATGACCCATGGCTTCCTCTGGTCTTGGGTGGCTTCAGGCTCCCCCGGCCCCAAGCAAGCTTCCCGACCGCTGTCCCAGCATGGTGATCATCTTTCTCAGAGAAGCCTGGCTCTGACAGAATGGAGTGGGAATGGACAAGAGCTCTGTCCACTGAGAACTTTCGGAAAAGGAAGAAGAGTCCCGCATACCACCCTGTTGGATGAAGATTTGGGTAGTGAGTTCAGATTTGGTTCAGGTCTCCAGGTCCTTCTTTGTCGCACATCATTGGGATGAGAGCTGTAGGAGACAATCTTTTAAAAATAATTTTATTGGCTATAATTGTCATACAATGAATTGCATCGTTGGTGGAAATGCAGGCCAGAAAACTACTGCGGAAGTCAGTATGGAGGCTCCTCAAAAAAGGGCAAAGGTTTCTCTTCCCTGGAAATAAAATTTGTTCTTTAAAGAAACAAGATACAAAACCAAAGTAACCAAACAAACCAAGCAACTAGAGCTAAAAATTCCACACCACTCAGCCATGCCCCTTGGCATCTTCCAAAAGAGCTAGAGGCATCTTGTTACGGTGATGCATGCAGGCTGGCATGCAAAAGCAGCCCAGGGCGCAGCAACCGGTCTCAGCAGGGCCTGTGTACCACCAGCTGACGGGGGGCCAGAGAAAGCGTGGTGTTTCTCACAAGGAGCATTGCTCTGCCGTAAGGAAGGACAACCCGGGGTCATCTGCGGGAAAGGGGTTGCACCTCGAGGCCACAGTGTTAAGTGAAACACATCTGATGGCCAAGCTTAAATATTGCACGGTTTCTCTCATATTATGAGAAATTCAAAATACAAGTAAGGAACAAAACAAAAGACAGAAGATCTTTCTCAGGTAGGAAGGAGATTGAGAGAGGAGGGAGTAGGGAAGAGGACACAGAAAGGAACTGAGATTGCCGCGGATGTGGACCACCTTCCCGCAAGGAATGAAGCATTATGAATGGCAAGCATGAACTGATATAACAAGATTTGATCAGGAGTGACAAATGTGGACGTTCATGAAACCATCAAGGTCACGATCCCTGCCCTTCTTCGTGCTCTTCTTAAATATTCTTTTAAATTTATTTTTAGTTGACACCTAAAACTGTGGGGCAGCAAGGGCTATCTGCTCACCCTGGAGCCAAGTCAGTGTGACCACCTACATGCCTGTCTTCTCTAACATTTTTCCTTTTGGTGAAAACTAACAAAACCCACTTTTTTTTCTAGCTTTTTGGACATACACACAGTGTATTACTGACCCAAACATTCCTCCTTTTACATCCTTAGCAGCAGTGTATGAGTGTTCCAGCTGGTCCACATCCTACTCAGCATTTGTGCTACCAACATCTTAATTTCAGAAACTGACACATGAGTACAAATGCTACTGTGTTTTGCAGCATGTAAGGACTAAGAAAGCTGAGCATCTTTTCAGTGTTTATTCACGTTCCAGTTGTCATCTTGGGTGAAGTCCTGACTCAACTTTATTCTGAAGCTAAACCCTAACGGAGGCTGCCTACCCCCTTGCAGCAACCAGAGTGTCCCAGGTGCCTGCAGTCTCCTCGGGGGCCTCACTAGGTTTCCCAAGCGAGTTGATGGTAGCAGGGGAAGCTGAATCCTCGACAGCAGTGAGGCGGAGAGGTCTTCCTGACTCCTGAATTGGTTTTCTGATTTCAGTTTCCAAACTTAAGCTCCTTAAAACCTCACATAAGGGTGGGGGATGGGTCAGAGATTTATAGCATTGATTTACCTGGCAAGCACAAAAAACAGGGAGAAGATGGGGGGGAGGAGGAACAGAAATAAAAATTGGGTTGCTTGCTTCCTTGTCACTGAGTCTTCAGCTTCCTTCACTACTCCAGATGTAAAACCTCGCCCAGGTCTGTGCCTCCCCAAGGCCTTTTTCCTGTCTGAGCTTTTTTTCTTGTCTTCTCCTGAACATTCTCATTTGAAGAGCAAGCGTTTTGTATTTTGATGAAGAGCAATCTATCATTTTTCTTCCCCAAATCATGCTTCTGGTGTCAGATCTAAAAGATGTTTTTCCAGCCCAAGGCCACAACAATTTTCTCCAGTGTTTTTTTCCCAACTGCTGCATACCCTTAGCTATGACATTGAGGCGTATGGCTCAGTTTAATTAATTATTGTATTTTGCACAAAGTAAAGATCAAAGTTCCATTTGTCTTGCAAAGTGACCCCATTTTTCCCAGCACCTTTTGTTAAGAAAACCACTCCTGTTTTGTTGAATTGCCTCTGTGGCTTTGCAGCAAATCAACTGACCAGTATGTATAGAGAGATGGATGTGCTTTGTTTCTCAACTGCATTCTATCAACTTGTTTGTCTGTCTTTTTAGCAGTATTGTATACTTTTCATTAGAGTAGATTTGTAATAAGTCCTTAAGTCAAGTATTATACGTCTTTTAGCTTTACCTCAGTTTGGTTTGTGTTTTAAGTCTTTGCCTTTTTATTTATTTATTTATTATTATTATTTTTTTTTAGTCTTTGCTTTTATATATGGGCTGGGAATCAGCTGGTCGATTTCTACCAGTCTTGGTAGAGATGATTAGGCCATGACTCTCTCAGTAAGCTGGGGGGTGGCACGTGAACAACTTAAGCTTCTTATCCGTGAGCACAGATTGTTTTTCCATTTACTTTAATTTTTCTTTAATTTCTCAGTAATGCTTGTATTTCCTAATATATAATTTTGCACACTTTCACAGACCTATGCCTATAATTATATCTTTTGATGCTATTGTAAATTGTACTTTCGTTTTTTTGGTCTTTTTGAGACAGGGTCTCACTATGCAGTTCAGGCTGGCCTTAAGCTCACTTTATAGCTCAGGCTGGGCTCGAACTCACAGCAATCCTCCTGCCTCAGCCTCCCGAGTGCTAGGATTACAGGCATGCGCCACCACACCCGGCTAAATTGTACTTTCAATTTCTTTTTTCTTTTTTTTGAGATTATTTTATTATTTTTATTTTTTTTTCATTTATTTTTATTTTATTAAAATACAAATGTCAATCAGACAGTTTCAAAACACCTTAACCATACAGAGTCCATGAATTAATACATTACAAACTGTTTTCATAACGTTTTGGTATTGTACAAGGTGCATACATGATATTATATTTACAGGTTTTTTTATAGCTGAATTATATCAAAGATTCAATAATTATTTACCTAGTGGATGACCATAGCACTAAAAGCCGACATAATATCCTGTCCAACCACCATTAGTGCAGATCTTGCCTATCATAGAATTATGTAGAAGCCCAGCATTATCTATCCCAACTGTACTGTCTATACACACACATCATGATTTTTTCTTTCTACAACCCTTCCTT
>PVKA01032977.1:0-24817 GCA_004027165.1 Ctenomys sociabilis | reverse complement strand
AACCTGTACTGCAATATCATGAGACTCAGGTGAGCTCCAAATTTTCTGAGCAAGGAGATTGTGGAGCCACAGAGGAAAGAGATTGAAGTTCTATAGTGTGCCTGGGGAGAGTCACATGAAGAGAAAACTTTCTCTCAGGCTCTCACAGAGAGCAATCTGGTCAAGCATTGGCCGTGACTCATCCACATGAATGACACAGCAAAGGAACTACAGAATAATGTACAGGACTACAAGATAAACCCTGAGAAGACTTCAATGACCACATAGGAAATATAAAGTTCATGTGTTGGTATATAAGTTTGGATCTACCTAGGTCTTAACCATCCAGCAGAAAAGTATAAAAATGAAGTATACATCGTGAGCCCATAATATTAAGCTGAGCTGTAAAAGGATATGGTCGACAATTTCTTTGAATAACTCCCTATGGTTGCAGAATGCTGGACTGTGTTGGATTGTGGTGTCGAGTTCAAGCACCTAAGGTAGTTGAATGTCAATGGAGTGCCCACTTTTGACAAAGGAAGGGTTGTAGAAAGAAAATATCATGTGTGTGTATAGACAGTACAGTTGGGATAGATAACACTGTGCTTCTACATAATTCTATGATAGGCAAGATCTGCACTAATGGTGGTTGGACAGGATATTATGTCGGCTTTTAGTGCTATGGTCATCCACTAGGTAAATAATTATTGAATTTTTGATATAATTCAGCTATAAAAAAAACCTGTAAATATAATATCATGTACGCACCTTGTACAATACCAAAACGTTATGAAAACAGTTTGCAATGTATTAATTCATTGACTCTGTATGGTTAAGGTGTTTTGAAACTGTCTGATTCACATATGTATTTTAATCAAATAAAAATAAATGGAAAAAAAAATAAGGAAAGATAAGCTTGAGACATTCCTAGGTAAATGGATGCCCCTTGAGATAATACTATTAAGTGAAATTATCAGACAGATGTGTAAATAGGGCAAACCAATATACTATTGTGTTGCAAAGCACTGAGAACAAATCACTTCTGTGGTACTCTTTTCAAAAAGGCATAAGCTTAATCTAATCATAAGCAAACATCAGATAAAATCAAATGAAGATTTGCAATGCAACTGACTTGTACTCTTTAAGATATTGTGAACCAAAATGATGGCATAGTAGTCAGCATCAAAATACGGTCTCTCTAACAACAACTAGAAAATAACAACTTTTGAAAGACAAAAAAAGAAGTAACTCTTCAGGAATCAAGAAAGAGCTGAAAAGAAACTAGAAATTCCCGAAAAGCTGGAGAAATGGTTCACAACACAGAAAAGATAATGAAGCAATCTGGAAGCTCATAATAGCTCCCAGAGAAGGAAAACTGTGTCCACAGACTCAAGGTAATTACTCATGGCCAAGAAACAACAGGCCAGTGCTGATAGCCCCAAGAAAAGCCCACTGTTACTGTAAACTGCAAAAATAGCATAAGGTTTTACTCTGCAAACGACTCCACATAGCAGGCCAGAGCTGGAGAAGAAATTCACTGTACCACATACAATATTGAGAGTGTTTAACAAGCTGCTGCTTCAGGAAGGGGTTAATTATTTAAGACTCAGCCACTGAGCAACTACAAAAGAACTTCATGGTTCCAAATATTACCCTCCCACAATGACTGGGTGAGAGTAGCAGAGAGGGTGCAGGCTAAACCTAGATCCCCTGAGAAGTTTAACCTCAGGCCAGAAAGGACACAGGGCCTCATTCTACATGGTAAAAAGCCAGGTTCCACATGTGTAGCTTTCAGTAATGGTTGGATCTGCAATTGCTTGTATTAAGTACAAGTGCTTGAACTTTTGGCCTGCTACCTACAATCAGCACAATTCAGAGATCTGAATGCTTTCCTCATCTACCAGCATTAAAGAAGGACATGCCTCAGTGTGGACAGTTGCCACAGCATGAAGTGAATGAAAAGAGGGAACTGTGTGAAATACGGTGGATGTGGGAACACTTCACAAAGTGATGGCCATGAAATTAGGTAGAGAAAACTGTAACTTGTTGGATTCCAAAACTGAATCCTGGAAAAAATTATTCATATATAAATATTGAAGAATCTCTCTCTCTCTCTCTCTCTCTCTCTCTCTCTCTCTCTCTCTCTCTCTCTCTCTCTCTCTCTCTCTATCTCTATCTCATGCTCTTGTTTTCTCTTGCTCTTTCACTTTTGCTTTTTATTGGTTCTTCTGGGTTTGGAGGGGATTGTTTTCTTTTAATTTCTTTTATAATTTTTTTTATCCCCTTCTTTTAGTTTCTTACTCTTTTTTCTTCTTTTTTTGTTTGTTCTTTTCTGTTACTTTTATCTTTTTCTATTAATTTTTATTCATTAATAGGATTCTTTATTTCACTTTTCTGACTCCTTGTCATCTTCCATTGCTTAATTTTTCAAATAGTTCTTTTTCATTCTCCCATTCCTCACTCTATCTTTACTGATATAACCATTCATTTAACTTTATCAATCTTTAGATACTTAAATTTGTTATTATTTTTTCAATGCTTTTCTATTATTAGTGGAGGCATAGTTGCTGCATTTAGTACATAATTACCATATGTCAATATCTGGTTTATCTTAGAGTTTATATTGTAATTATAATTTTTTTGGTCTTTTTGAGACAGAGCTTCACTAAGTTCAGGCTGGTCTGGAACTCACTTTGTAGCCCCGGCTGTCTTCGAACCTGCAGTAATACTTCTATCTCAGCCTCCTCAGTGCTGGAATTAAAGGCATGCATCACCATGCCCAGCCAGATCTCTTTTCTATGGTTAAGGCTGGTACATTATTGGTTCTTCTGGCATATCAATGTGCAGTTTGTCTCTGACGCTACTGTTGTTACTGATTTTGTTGCTATTGCCGGGATAGTATAGTTGCTGCTATTATATACAAATATCTGAAATGCCTTTGAGTCATTAACAATACAGCACTGAAGAAATGGATGCTGATCCAATTACACTTCACCATTCCCTCCCAAATAAACACAGGTGATAAGATCTCAAGGCAGAGGAAAAGACCTACAGTTAGCACATCCAGAGAACATCTGGATACTAACCAGGAAAAATACAGATACTAACCAGAAGAGATCTCTATAATAGCAACAAAGTCATGCTGCAATAAGTGCCCACAAACCTCAGTCCAAGCCACACACAATAACAACAGAAACAAGAGAAGGTGAGGCAATAAAATGCTTCCTAAAACTCACCAAGTCTTCCAAAACTGATTCTTGGGACATCAGTGGGGAGAAAATCAAGTGTCACAGAGCTGAATTATTCATGATGATAAAAGAAGACAATCAAAAACAAATGATGGGCCGGCCAAATAGCTCAGCAGATTAAAGCACCTGCTTAGGCAGGCCTGTCATGACAGTGATGACACCGGATGTGGTAGTGTACACCTGTAATCCCAGCACTTGGGAGGCTGTAACAGGAGGATTACTATGAGTCCAATCTATGCAGTGAGAACCCATAGACTCTGTACTAAATATATTTTTAAAATAAATAAATAAAATAAAAACAATTGAAAAAGTGCTCTGTGAGCTCAAAGAACATAAAAGCAAACAGAAAATGGACTTAATAAATAAAATTAAAACAGATTTTTAAACTAAATAAACCAAACAAATTGGTAGAAAGCATGAATGAATTAGAGCCCATGAAATGATACCAAATAGAAATCCAGGAGATTAAATATTCTGCTGAAAGTATGAGTAGCAGAAATGATCATGATGTCAGTGAACAATTACTCAGAAATCTTAAAGATACCCTGGCAAGAGCAAGGGCGTGACTTCAATCCCTGGTTCTGCTCAAAAAGAAAGAAAGAAGAAAGAAATCTTAAAGACAACAAGAAAAATGGAACATGGATCCAGCATCTGTTAATGAGGCAAAGATGACTAATCTAAGATTAATTGGAATTATTTAAAAATATAAAAATAGCATAAATGGCATAACAACCTGTTTACAAAAATAATAGCAGTAAATTTTCCAAATATGGGGAAATAAACCGCTATGTGGGGCATATAAAACTTGAAATATTCATGATAACAAAAAAAACTTCTTTCAAAAATAAAAAAATGGGGCTGGAGAGATAACTCAGTGGTCTAAGTGCCTGCCTGGACCCAGACTTGATCCCAGTTACTGCGTGCCATGCCAGCCCAGGAAGCCAGGCAGCCAATCCAGCCACCAAAACCAGGAATGGTGGTGCATGCCTGTAATCCTAGCGCTGGGGAAGCTAAAGAGGACTGCTGAATTTGAACTGCATAGTAAGACCTGTATCAAATAAATAATTTTTTAATTTTTAAATTAAAAAATAGATAAACACTGGCCCAGTCTTACCAAAGAAAAAGACAGAAAAGACCCATTTAATTTACTTAGAAGAGAAACCTAGTTGGCCCTGCCCCGGGGCATGCTGAGACTGAGATTGAGACTGGGCACATGCCTAATCCCAGCACTTGGAGGCTGAACATAGGAAGATCACTGAGTCTAATCTATGTAGTAAGACCCTGTAGATCCTTACTAAAATACAAAAAGAGAGAGAGAGAGAGAGAGAGAGAGAGAGAGAGAGAGAGAGAGAGAGAAAGAGAGAAAGAGAGAAAGAAAGAAAGAAAGAAAGAAAGAAAGAAAGAAAGAAAGAAAGAAAGAAAGAAAGAAAGAAAGAAAGAAAGAAAGAAACCCAGACGATTTTTTTTTTTTTTGGCAGAGCCAGGGATTGAACTCAGACAAGCCTTGCGCTTGCCAGGGAAGCCTTTATTCTACTGAACCATCTCCCCAGCCCCCCAGAATATTTTTATTTTTTATTTATTTTTTGTTAATAATTTTATTGATAAACAAATAGCAATGAGACAGTTTCAAAACTGATTAGTAAGACAGTTTCAATAATTAGTACATTCCATATTGTTGTCTTTGTAGTGATTATTCATAGCACAAGATGCAGGCTTGATATCCTGTCCACAAACACTATTAGAACAAATCTTTATTCATTGAATTAAGAGAAAGTAGCTATATATCTATGCTAACTATTTTGAATATACAGATACAAAATGGTCCTTCATTTGTATTCCTTTTTTTTATTTAGTTTTGTCAGAAATGGGTAATCCATTGTCATTTAAATATTGTAGGTATGTGAATTCAGCAAAATATTCCAATATACTCCAGTAATCCATAATAATGGTGGATTTTCTATAAGACTGACAAGGTCAGAAGTTGTTGACTTGAGCCTTTTACAGCTCAACATATAAAAATGGTTTTACTTTTAATACTTTGTTTTTATAATTTTCTGCCAGATGGTTAAGACCAAGATAAAGCAAGACCTATATAACAAGAAATGTAGCTTTTGTATCTGACAAGGTTAGTCAAGTCCCCTTAGGATTTACCCTGAAACACTTTACTGCAGTTTGTAGATCTTTTGTCAGTGTCAGCCATGTGGATGAGTCATGGTCATTGCTTGAGCGATTTTCTCTCTGGGAAAGCCTGAGAGAATGTTTTCTCTCCATGTGACTCTCCTTAGGCACACTCTAAATCATCAAATACTTTCCTCTGTGGCCCCATAATCTCCTTGATCAGAAAATTTGGGACACCACTGAGTTACAGGATGTTACAGTATGGGTTCTCCTATGTCCTGAGTCCTCACTGACCTTGAATGGCTAGGGCCAAAATGTTGGCTGTTCTTGCAGCCTTCTTTTTATTAATTTTTAGTCTGAAAACTTAAGTCATTAACACTCCAGAAGAGAAGCTTAATGATATTATTACCCTATAACATCAGCAATTGAGCTTAACCTCAGTATCTGTCTAAATATCAAACATCTTAAACATAACATGGAGCAGATATTTTTCCATCAAGTATTGTATGTTGAACTTTAAATCCCTATAGAATGTGAAGAAAAAATAAAAAACTTTAAAAAGGAATAAATAATTCCATATTTTTACACAGAAATTTAGAAATCTAACCTTATACAGCATTGTAGCAAGACAGTCCTATGACACTCTTTCCTTGTCTCTTGTTTTCATTTATTACCTTTTTTTAAACAAACATTTACTTGAGAGACAGTATTGCAGTAATTGATATTACATTAGAAGCAGTACATATTTAGAAGACCAGAATGACAGATATTCCAAGCATTCCCTTACTATTACACATTGGTATATTCAGTGCAGTTGCTTAGTTCACAGATATCAGCATATATAGTTAGTCAGAGTGAAAATCCTACCAATTAACTGCTAGTTTCAAAAACCTGCTGATGTTTCTCAGGATCATTACCTTAACCATCTTGTGCATATAAATGCATGATTTTGCCCCTGTCATGTTTCCTAGCTTTTCTCCTTGTCCTCTCTTCATTGTTTACTCCATACGTTCTAGCTTTCCTTTTAATTGTATTATACCTTTCTATAATAAGTCAAATTATTATAATTTGCACATGACATGATTTTCTACATAGAACACCCAAGAAAAATTACTAAAAGACTCCTAAAGTCAATAATCAAATGCAGTAGTATAGCAGAATACAAAATCAATACACAAGGGCTAGCCAGATAGCTCAGTGGACTAAAGTGCCTGCTTAGGCACAGCATAAGAGCTGGAGTTTGGTCCCTGGCACCACAAGCCATGACAGCCAAGTCCCCAAGGCACACCGAGACAGCAGATTGAGACTGGGTGTGGTGGCGCAGACCTGTAATCCCAACTGTTAGGAGGCTGAAAACAGGCGGTTCACTACGAGTCTGATCTATATGGTGAAACCTGTAGACCCCCAAAAAAAATCAATACACAAAATACAGTAGCACTCACACACACCAGTAATGAACTCACCAAGAAATTAAAAAAACAGTATCATTCACAGTAGCATTAAGAAAAAATAAACACTTAGAATTAATCAAATCAAGGAATTGAAAGAACTGTATAATAAAAACTATAATACTCTGAAAAAGGAAATCAAAGGGAACATCAGAAAGTGTAAGGGCTGGCCAAATAGCTCAGTGGGTTAAAGTGCCTGCAAGCAGATTCAGGGACCAGGTATTTGATCCCCGGGCCTGCCATGCCCAAGGCATGCTGAGACAGCAATTGAGACTGGGCGTGGTGGAGCTTGCCTATAATCCCAGCTCTTGGGAGACTGTAAACAGGTGGATCACTACCAGTCTGATCCAGTAGTGAGAACCTGAACACCCTGTAGACACTTCCCTAAAAATAAAATAAAATTCAAAAAATTTAGACCCCAAAAACAAAAGAACTATTAAAAAATGAACACATAAAATTAATAGACACTTCTCAGAAGAAGAAATACAAATGTCCAATAAATACATTTTAAAATGTTCAAGGGCCAGAAAGTTAGCTCAGAGAACTAATCACCTACTTAGGCAAGCACAGGGACCATGGTTCCACTGGGGCAACATGTGGCGTGCCTGCCTCCACCCCAGCACACTGAGTCTGCCACCCAGTCTGGGCATGATTGTACACGCCTGTAATCCCAGTAATGGAAAGGCTGAAAAGAACAGGATTGTTATGAGTCTGAGCTGTGTAGTGAGACCCTGTACCAAATACATAACAAAATAAAATGTTCAAAATCTCTCAGCTTTCAAGAACTGAAAATTAAAACAACACTGAAAATCTTTTATCCTACTCTAGAGAGAATGATGATCATCAAGAAATCAAACAATAACCAAAGAGAGTGAGTCTGTGGGAATACTTCTACATTGTTGGTAGCAATGTAAGATAGTACAACCACTGTGGAAATCAGTGTAGAGATTTCTCAAAATCCTACAAATAAGAATTCCATTCAACACACACCTTTTCCTTCTAGGTATCTTCTCAAAAGAACTAATCACAGTATGGTACAGTAATACAAGCATAACCATATTTATAGCAGCACAACTCATAATAGCAAAATTTTGCAAATGGCCTATATGTCCATCAGCAGATAAATGGGTAAATAAAATGTGGTATTTTTATACAATGTACTACTGCTCTGCATTAAGAAGGATAAACTTCAGGGCTTTGTCAGAAAATGGATGCACCTGGAGACCATAATGCTAAATGAAATAAATCAGACACACAAGCTTAAGTATTACATGGTTACTCTTATATGACCAACCTAAAGCACAAAGAGCAAAATAAAACATCCATAATAGGAAACAGATAAATTTTTAAACTTTTTATTAGCACATGTTTGCAGTATATAATGATCACATCCGTTGTAGGGAATTGATACATGTGTGCAACATACCTCAATTATTTTCCCCTCGCCCTCCACCTATATTTTTTTCTTTTTGTCAGCATCAGAGTTATTTCAAGCATTCTTCAAGGTAATTATCATAAACACAGACTAACTGCTAGAGTAACAGGCTAAAAAAACATATAAAACAAATATTAAATCAAGATATAAGGCCAGCTAGATAGCTCAGCAGATTAAAACACCTGATTAGGCAGATGCAGGGGCTAGGATTTGATCCCTGGTGTGCTGTGCTAGCCCTGTGCAAGGTCACACTGAGAGGACAATTGAGACTTGGGCATGGTGGTGCACGTCTGTAATCACAGTACTAGGGAGGCTAAAAACAAGAGAATCACTACGAGTCTGATCTACATAGTGAGATCCTGTAGACCCTGTAGACCTTGTCCTAAATACAAAAAAAAAGCATTGTCAACAGAAGGCATCACAATCCTTGATTTCGGGTTGTATTTCAAAGCTACAGTAATAAAACCAGCATGGTAGTGACACAAAAATAGACATGTGAATCAATAGAACAGCATAAAGAGTGCAGAAACAACCCTAGGCATATTCAAACACCTGATCTTTAACAAGGTGCCAAAAACAATTCAAAAAAGAATTGAAATGTGTTATGTACATTTATCAATGAGTGTAATCATTACATGCTGCAAATATGTATTAATAAAAAAATGTTAAAGACATATATAGCTAAGGAATTTGACTTGCAAATAGATAATTGGACAGAATAGAAAGCCCTGAGATAAGTCTACAAATATAAAATCATTTGGTTTTTTTAAAAAGCAATATTGGATTTGGTAAAGAAATATCTTTTCAAAATGGTGTTGGGATACTCTAGATATTCATATGGAAAAATAGTCACTGAGCCCCCCAACCCCACACCCTACCCAAAAACTATTTGAAGACAGATCATGAAAGTAAATATATAATAAAAACTTTAAATCTATGAATTTGAAGAAGAAAATCAAGAAAAGAATCTTTCAAACTTCAGGGTAGAAAAAAAAATTGTTTTTTTTAATAATGTATTTAGTACAAAGTCTACAGGGTTTCACTACACAGATTGGACTTGTAAGCTGTTTTCAGCCTCCCAAGCACTGGGACTACAGGCGCACGTCACCATACCCAGTCTCAACCTCTGTTTTAGCATGCGGGGGGGAGGGAGCAGCACAACACACCAGGGATCAAAGCCCTGGCCCCTGCGGCTGCTTAAGCATGTGTTTGTTTGTTTGTTTTAAATTATGTATCTGGTACAGGCTTTCACTACGGAGCTCAGACTCGTGATCATCCTCCTATTTTCAGCCTCCCAAGCATTGGGATTACAGGTGCATGCCACCACCCCTAATATCAATTGCCATTACAGCACGCACCAGGGGCAGGGCCAGCATGGCACGCAGGGGATGGAACCCTGGTCCCTGCACCTGCCATCACTTTAATCTGCTAAACAATCTGGATGGCCAAGAAAAGAAATTCTTAAAACAGCTATAGTCATAAATTATAAGGTTTTTTTAGCATTTCTGAGCATTTATTGCAAGATCCCAACAGTGTTTTACTTTTTCTTCTCAACATCCTGCTCTGTGGCTTCCTTGGCTCCCTTCATCCAGATATTAAAGAGCCGGGCGTTGACACCGGCCATGCGCAGACTGGCGAATGCCTTGAAGTTCTTTTCTTCCTCAGTGATGACCCTGGCCTTCTTCTTCTTGTAGACGTCCCTGATGGGCAGGTCCTGTCAGCTGGGTGGCCAATTTGAATTCTTCAGCAGAGCTGTCTCCCTTTAGGGGGGCCGATGGCTTCCTGGGGAAGAGGATGAGCTTGGAGCGGTGCTCTTTCAGCCACTTGCATGCTGGCCTGCAGGGACTCGGTGGATTTGTTCCACCACCTTGGGGCCACTGAGATGCCAATGGTCTGGGCCACCTGCTTGTGAATACCAGCCACCCGCAGCTCCCCCAGACTGAAGCCCCTGTCGGCTCAGACTTTGGTGTAGTATCGCACGATGGGCCGGACACAGGTCACGGGGCGCAGAGCGCGGGGCAATGGGGCGCTATGAGGCGTGCTTTTGCCTGCCGTGCCGTGCGCCTGCGGATCTTCTTCTGAGCTGGCTGAGGGAGCCATGTAACCACACGCCGCTGTCAGTCCTTGTGGAAGTGGACCTTCAGAATCGTGCAAGCCCTGAGATGGGAGCGATGACTGGGCACCGTGACTGCCTCTTAAGCCACGGATCGGTGGAACTGAAAAGCAGTCATGAGTAATAACAAACCAGACTTCACCACATTTAAAAACCAGCTTATCAAATTTATCATTAAGTGCTCACTTTATCAACACATATACTAAAATTAGAATTATACGGAGATTAACATGGCCCCTGTACAAGGATGACTCATGGAGTGTTCTATATTTTTCTTGGAAACAAGCCAAACATACATCAATTAGGAATGTATAAAAAACTATCTGGTATTTTTACACAATAGAGTTTTACTCAGCTATAAAAAGATAGACTTGAGGCTTTTATGGCTAAATGGATGGCAGTAGAGGACATACTCATAAGTGAAATAAAACAGACTCTCCTATGTAAACATTATATTGTCTCACTGGTGTGAGAACCTGAAAGAGTAAATAAAATGTGAAAGGGACACTACATACTGTGAAAGGGAAACAATCTGTTCAAAGGGAGGGAAAAACTGGGATAAGGAAAAGGACAAAACAAACAAAGAAGGAATGGAAAAGACATATATATATATATACATATATAGCTGGGCGTGGTGGCACAGGCCTGTAATCCCAGCACTCGGCAGGCTGAGGCAGGAGGATTGTTGTGAGTTCGAGCCTGAGTTGCAAAGTGAGCTTAAGGCCAGCCTGAACTGCATAGTGAGACCCTGTCTCAAAAAGACCAAAAAAATAAAAATAAAAATAAATTTAAAAAAATAAAAAATAAATACATATATATATAGCTTGGATAATCGTACTGTTGATTTTTGCTGGTCTATTGAAAGAAGCAGTTAATGCTTAATTTTGTTTGTCTTTTAAGCTTTTTATACCCGTTTTTATGTTTCTTAATTTTTTTGGTTTTAAAGAGAGTACAAATTACACTTAAAACAGAAAAATTTACAAATGATTCAGAATTTCACTTAGCAAAATAATTTCACAGTATTTGCTGCAATACATAGTGTTGTCTTCCAACCAATTATTCATATTACCAAATATATTCATGTAAAATTGGAAGAAGAAAAAATGTATAAGAAATTAAGAAGACAAAAAGTACAATTGAATAAAGGAGATGAAACAGATGAAAGCATTAACTGATTGTTTCCCATAGACCAGCAAAAATGCACAGTACAGTTGCCCAAACCATCCTGCTTATATACATAAATAAAATCTTTCCCTAACTGCCTCTCTTAAACCTTTTTTTAAAAAACAATTTTTCATGCTTATATCTGGTAATCTAAACAACTAATCTGAAGATAATATGCAACATAACAGCTATTGTTGGATTTCTATTATTTTATTTAGTAAAATTCTGTATCATTTATAACATTTTTACTATTTTTATTGTCTTTAAAAAATAATATTTTTAAAGAAATCATCATTAAAAATGAAGCCAGGTATAGTGGCACACACCTGTAATCCCAGAACTTGGTAGACTGAGGCAAAAGGATTGCCAAGAGTTTGAGGCACACCTAGGCTTACATAAGTGAGTTCAAGGCCAGCCTGCACTCAAAAAGAAGAAAATGAGTAAAACCAGGGATAGTGGCACATACCTGTAATCTCAACTCACTGGGAGACCGAAGCAAAAGGATAAAAAAATTCAAGCCCTTTGTGGGCAACTTAGTGAGACTTTATGTCAAAATAAAAAGTTAAAAGAACTGAAATGTAACCCTCCATGAGTTCAGTCCCAAGTGAGGTAAAACAGATAGATAAACAGACAGACAGAGAGATGACTGACAAATAAATGAGAGAGAGAGAGAGAGAGAGAGAGAGAGAGAGAGAGAGAGAGAGACAGAAAAGGACTGAAGATCTAGATCAGTGAAGTGTTCTTGCCTAGCATGTGTTCAATCCCCAGTACTGCAAAGAAAAAGGAAAATTATTGCTTAATTAATGTAATAACAGATGACTGAGGGGAAAATTTGCAAAAATGTATATTTGATGAAGGACTTAAAACCAGAATGTAAAGAAATCTTATAAGTAATAATTTAAATATTCAAGTTTTTACAGCGCTAGGGATCAAAACCAGGGCCTGATGCATATTTGCACAAAGGAATTGTACCTGAATGTTCATTTCAGTTTTGTTCATAATAGTCTAAAACCAGAAGTAATCCAATTGTCCATCAACAGAAAACTGTGATACAAAAATACAATGGTACACTATTCAGCAGTGAAAAGGAAAAAAATACAATGTAATATCAGAGATAAACATAAGAACACACTGAACAAAAATAGTATCCCACAAAAGACTGCTCTTTAAGGGCTGGCCAAATAGCTCAGCAGATTAAAGTGCCTGCTTAGGCAGATGCAGGGACCAGGGTTTAACCCCCAGGCCTGCCATGCTGGCCCAACCCTGGGGGTGCGCTGAGACAGCAATTGAGACTGGGCATGGTGGTGCACACTTGTAATCCCAGCTCTTGGGAGGCTGTAAACAGGCGGATTACTATCAATTTGATCTGGTGGTGAGACCCTGAATACCCAGTAGAGCTTTCCCTAAAATACAAAAAAAAAAGGCAGCTCTTTAAAAACTACAGATTTTAAGTTGTTAAATGCTGCTAAATAAATGCATTAATAATCAATACTTTTTTTTAATAATCAATACATTTGTTGTTGGTATTATTGGTGATGATGGTGTTTGTTTGTTTGTTGTTTGTGAGACAGAATCTCACTATGTAGTCCAGGCTAGCTTTGAACTCACTACATAGTGAAAGCTGGCCTCAAACTCAAAAAGATGTTTCTGCCACAGCCTCCTGAGTGCTGGTGTCATAGGAATGCACCACCATGCCCAAATGATGATAACTTTTGAAACATATAGCCCAGGATGACCTTCAGCTTCTATTACAGCTTGCCAACTGCTGAGATTACAGTCATGTGTCACCATACCTAGCATAATACATTTTATTTTAAGATGAAAAATAAACCAGTACACAAAGACGTATGGGTAAGAATGATCATCACAGGAGCAATAATTGAAAGCAAACAAAATGCTGAGCAGAACAAAATGTACCAGGAGTGATTCTGAACACCCATAGTCCCAGCACTTTGGGATTCTGAAGTAGGAGGATTCCAAGTTCAGGCCTGGCTGAGTAATTTAGCAATATAGCAAGATCTTGTCTCAAAAATTAAAGCAAAAGCAAGGATTGGAGATGTACCTCAGTGTGACAATCCTGGGCTCAATTCCAGTACTACAAATAGATAAGTAGATGATAGATAAAAATAACATTATAATATAAATTTACTGACATAGGAAAGTATCCAAAACACACTGTCCAATACAAAAGAAGGCACTGATTATAAAATAGCAGAAAGCCAGTTGTAGCTGTGCACACCTGTAATCCCAGCCCTCAGGAGACTGAGGCAGGAGGATTATTGGGAGTTCAAAACCAGCCTGGGCTATAAAGTGAGCTCAAGACCAACCTAAACTGCATAGCAAGACTCTGTCTCAGAGAGATTAAAAGAAAACAGCAGAAAATAAAAAAATACCTGTTAAATAAGATATTTCTCACCTATCATATTGATAGGAAAGAAGAATGATTCATAATACCTAACACTGGCAATAGTATAGGCAAAAACACAATTATATGCTCTTGGTATAAGTTGGTAGAATCTCTCTAGATATGGTGGTACACACTTCTAATCCCAGCATTCTGGGAGGTTGAGATAAGAGCATCACACTTTTGGATAGTCAAGGTTTCAATGAAACTCTGTCTGAAAATGAAAATGAAAATAAAAATAGAAAAGGGCTGGAGGTGTGGCTCATTGTGAAAGTCCTGGATTCAATACCCAAAATCTTAAAAAAATACTTTGTGGGGGTAGAATGTAGAGAGCAATATAACTACTAGAAACAATTCTAAAACCTTAACCCAAAGGAATACTTACACAAGGATAAAGGTATGCGTACAAAGAATGTAGTACTTGCAATAGTCAAATATTACAACAATATATGCCTATCAATTCATTTAGATAAGTAAAATGATGATCTGTGTATGCAATGGTATATCACGCAGCTCTTAAATACATTGAATACCAGTGTTAAAGTGTAGTGAAACAATAAAAATGTCAAAAATACATTATATAGAAAGGAAGTTGCAGCATGGTGTATGAAATACAGTTTGTGACTGTTACTATAAAGATTATAACTAAGTCAAGGCATGGACAAATTCTGGAGAATTCTTTCTTTTTAATGTCAATAAAGTTTTATTAAAGATAAGAAAATAAACAGGCTCTGCAGAGCGAGTTTAGGCGAAGGAAAAGTACACCCAACAGGATGAATGGTGGGTGAACCATTCAAGAGAAAACATGACAAAAGTTCAACGTGGATTGCCCTTTTTGCATCAACCTACTCCTCAGACTGACATTAGCTCTAGACCATTCTATTAAAAGCTATTCAAGGGCTGGCTAAATAGCTCAGCAGATTAAAGCGCCTGCTTAGGCAGAGTGCAGGGTGGGGATTCAACCCCCAGAGTACCATGCCAGCCCTGCCCCTGGGGCGTTTCTGAGATGGTGATTGAGACTGGGTGGGGTGGCACACGCCTATAATCCCAGAAATTGGGAAACTTAAAACAAGAGGATCACTGTGAGTCCAGTCTGTGCAGTGAGACCCTGTATACCCTGTACACTCTCTCCTAAATAGAAAAAAAAAAAAGTTCAACAGGGGTATAGCCCAGCAGCATAATCTCCTGCCTGTGTGAGGTCCTGAGTTTGATTCCCAGAACTGGCGCCCCCCAAAAAGAAAATCTTGCACGAGTTCTCACAAGAAGTCCAAGGCAAGCACAGTTTTGGGAACTGTTCTGGACCTTTCCAGGGATTTTCTAATTAACAGGTCACACCTACTTCCCCAGCCAGCTGTACTACACTCTAATATCCTGTCATTTCCCCCTAAGAGACATATGTTCCCATAATTCTTTATGAGGTGCTGAAGGAGTAGAGGTCTCCATATTCATAGAGGTACTTCCTAGGTTGAGGATAATAGCTCAGTGGCACAATGCCTGCTTGGCAAATATAAGATTGTAAGTTTGATTCTTGGTACCAAAAAAAGCTACTTCCTGCTTAAAGGGTTTGTAGGCCCTACCAACTGAGGATTATGTTCTCTCCAACTACCTTGGGGAGTTATGGATTACTTTCTGGGTTGAAGAAAAAAGTCTGTCAGAAGACAAGAAAAAAGTTAGTGACTTATTTAGCTGCCTATTCAATGGGAGAAAAAAAAGTAACTTTATGCCAAAGCATTAGCAAGATTACTCACATAGATCTAACAAAAACAAGACCCTTTCTGGGCATTGTAGTACATACCTGTAATCCCAGTACTCAGGAGGTTGAGGCAGAAGGCTCACTATGAGTTCAAGGCCAGCCTCAGCTACATAATGAGACCCTATAGTAAAAAATAAACAATGGAGCCTCAGTACAGTTGTTCACTTAAGTTGTCATGAATTCAGGTCCTTGGTGACTCTGTTTCTTGGCATCTGCAGCAATACTGGAGTCTCACTTTCTGAAGAAGAGCCTCAGGTCTCCCAGAGGTTCTCAGGAACAGATTTCTACTTGGTCCTGTGAAAATTCTAGTGACCATTTCCCACATAGGATTTTCATAGCTTGTCACTATGTATTTGAGGAGGAAACATGGTTCCTCAGGAACTAGGAGTAAGGCTAGTGTTCTGTGGGGTTATAGGGGTGCCCTTCTTGCCTCACAACCAGCCTTTTAATTTTACAAAGAAACTTTAGACATGTCTTTTTGGGGTCCTTTGCAATGAATGATAGAGACCCACTTGAGAAGATAGACTACATCTAAGAGTTATAGTATTTCCTGATTGTGTTTTGCAGATGATTACTTATTAAGCAGCAAGACCCATCTTTCTAGACTGCTGCATGGGCATGTAGCACCAGAAAAACATATTTGTAAGCTTTATACACTAATAACTCAGTTCACGAATGTTTCTGTTCACAAAGAAATGAGCTCATGAACATTTGGGACAATTTTGCTTCCATTTGTGAACTCTGCATCAGGTGATGAACACAGCTGCAATCATCTCCCCCAAATGAGCACAAATACACCCATCTTCCCTGCTCTGACACATGGGGACAGTTGCCTCTAGTTAAGATTGCAGTCACAGGCAGATCTGTGCATACTTTCTGTGAAGCTTTTTTGCATGCTTTTTAACATACAGTATTGTACAGTATTATTTAATCCAACATGGCTCCAAAAGAAGTGCAGAGGAACTTGGGAGATAACTCATGGCATAAGAGCCTATCTGGGAAGCACAAGGACCTGAGTTTGATCCCTGGCACCACATGCTGTGCTGGCCCCACACCCAGGCACTGAGCAGGCCACCAAGACCTGGTGTAGTGGCGCACTCCTATAATCCCAGTGCTGGGGAGGCTGAGACAGGATCACTACAACTGTGAACTGTGTAGCAATATGCTGTAGCAAATAAAATAAATGCATTCAAGAAAGTGCAGAGCAAGCATGGTGGTAAAAAGAAAGTGCAGAGAGGTAACGAAGGTGACAAGAATTTGCAGAGCAAAAATCATAAGAAAATAAGCATTAAATTGAAAAAAAAGAAATTATAAAAAAGCATGAGCATGGTATTCATATGACTAATCTGGCCTCTGAGCTCCAGAAGGCAAAGTCAACAATGTCAACTATTTTGAAGAATAAAGATGCCATCAAAAGAGCTGATGTAGCAAAAGGAGCAATGATGTCAACCAAGCAGAGGACACAGGTGCTGGAAGAGGTAGAAAAGCTTTTGTCAGTGTGGTTGAATGAGAAACAGCTGGCAGGTGATAGTGTGAATGAAGCTATGATCTGTGAAAAAGCCAGGAAATTGCACCGTGATTTACTGTCCCCTCTACAAGGACAACAAGTGATGAATTTAAAGCCAGTAGAGGGTGGTTTGATAAAATCCACAATGGAAGGAACATCCACAGTGTGAGGCACCTAGTTCTGACAAGACCACTGCAGAATACTACAAGAAGAAATTCATGGAATTCATAAAGGCAGAAGGACACATCACTCAACAAGTGCTCAAGTGCGATGAAACGGGGATCTTCTGGAAGATGCTGAACAGAACCTACATTATGCATGAGCAAAAGGCACTGCTGGGGCACAAGCCCATGAAGAACAAACTGACCCTTTTGCTGTGTGCAAATAAAAGCGCTGATCTGAAGATTAAGCCACTAATGATGTACCATTCCCAGACTCCTCATACATTGAAGGAACAGAATGTGAACAAGACCAGACTGCCTGTCATGTGGAAGGGTCAATGTGGAAGCTTGGGTCACAAGGCAATTGTTCATGGAATGGCTGCACAAGGCTTTTGCACCCACCATTAAGAAATATATTTCTGCTGGGTATGGTGGTGCATGCCTGTAATCTCTGTACTCAGGAAGCTGAGGCAGAGGATTGCCATGAATTTGAGGCCACCTGGGCTTCAAAGTGAGCTCAAGACCAGCTTGAACTACACAGAAAGACCTTGTCTCAAAAAAAATTTAGGGCTAGGGAGATAGCTAAGAGACTTAAGTGCCTACCTGGCAAGCACAAAGTACAAACCCTGGTACAAAAAAAAAATTTTTTTTAATTTTTTTCCATAAAAAAATTTAAATATATTTCTGACAGCCAACTGCCTACAAAGTGCCTTCTTCTGATGACAATGCCCCAGCACACCCTCCAGCCTTGATGGATGATATGTATGCTGAGTGTGACTTCATATTTGTAAAGTCCCTCACCTCCCAAACACAAAACCTCATCTTCATCCCATGGACCAGTAAGTGATCTGCAACTTGAACAAGCTGTACACAAAGATGCTCTTCACCAGCTTTTTTATCCTGCATTTTAGGGAAGGGTCTACAGGGTCTCATTACTAGATTGGACTTGTAGTGATCCACCTGTTTACAGCCTCCCAAGTGCTGAGATTACATATGCACACCATCACACCCAGTCTCAATCACCATCTCAGCAGGCCCAGGGATTGAACCCCCAGCCCTTGAGCCTGCTTGCAGATGCTTTAATCCACTGAGCTATTTGGCCAGCCCTTCCACCAGCTATTCTAACATCACTGAAGAGCCACCCCTGACTGAAGGAGTTCTGAAAGAAACATTTCATGGTCCTCCACTGCATCAACCTCACTGACAAAGCCTGGGAAGTTGTCAACCCAGAGGAAACTGTGGCCAGAATGTGTCAATAAGTATGACTTTGTAGGGTCTGTTGCATGCATAGTGGAGGAGACTGTGTCTATAGTCAAGAGTAGGGTTCTGAACATCAATGGTGCAGAGTAGCTTGTTTAGGACCATGAAGAGGAGCTGAAGATAACAGAACTTAGGCCAGCCTGATAGCTCAGCAGACTAACGTGCCTGTTTAGGCAGAGCACAGTGGCCAGGGTTCCATCCCCAGCTGGGTGGTGCCCTGAGACTGTGATTGAGACTGGGCATGGGGGCGCACACCTGTGATCCCAGTGCTTGGGAGGCTGAAAACAGGAGAATCACTGAGTCCAATCTGTGTAGCAACACCCTGTAGACCTGTACTACATACGTTTAAAAACTAAAAATAAAAGAACTTACTGAACTCCAGAGTGAACACCAGAAGGCACTTGTTGAGGAGTGCTCTACTGAGAAAGAGAAAGAGGAAGATAGGAAGAAGGTTAGCAGGGATGTAATAAATCCATTATAGAAAAAGAATGAGTACAAGAATCCCATTGAGAAACACAACAACATAACCACACAAAATGGTGTTGAATCTGATGAAATGTGACATGATCCCTCATTTCCAGAAGGTTATAAATCAGAGACAAAAGCAAGTGACATTTGTAGTAGTTGATACATTGTGCCAATTTGAAAAGTTTAGAAGCTCACCTGACTCACTAGGGGGTTAGGGTGCTCACTTTGTAAACACCCTAACCTGTGTTAGAGGAGGGCAGGGAGATGATGTAAGTGCTACACCTGCCCTAGTACAGGTAGCCTGCTTACAATATAACAGAGGAAAGGAGGCTTGTCCCCACCCACCCACCCTTGTGCTCTTGCTGCTTTTGCTGCCTTCCACCACCATGAGCTACTGCTCCTGTTTCATGCCACCCTGCCTAGGAGCCAGCTGATTATGAACTGAAACCTCCACAAACTGAACTAAATAAACCTTTCCTCCCTTAATTTGGGTCATAGAGTATTTTGTCTCAGCAATGAGACAGAGAAACGTAACTAAGACAACATCAGACAGATTTTTTTCATCAAAATTGAACCTGCAGCTAACAGACAAAGAGAGGAAACTCCTGAAGGAGATCTCTCTGGTGTCCTTATGGAGAGATACTCTCCAAATAATATTTCCCCCCACACCAAGCTTCCTGTGCTCCACCCAAGAAGTCACCTCAACCAAATTTAATGCTTTGGGGCCAGGGAAATGGCTCAGTGGAATAAGCACTTCCCTGGCAAGCACAAGGGCCTGAGCTCAATTCCCAGTTCTGAAACAAAAAAAAAAAGATTGTTATGCATTTTAGCAGGGCATGGTGGTGCAGGCCTGTAATCCCAGCACTCAGGAGACTGAGACAGGAAGATTATTGTGAGTTCGAGACCAGCCTGAGCTACAAAGTGAGCTTAAGGCCAGCCTGAACTGCATAGTGAGACCCTGTCTCAAAAGGACAAAAAAAAAAAAAAAGTTAATACTTTTTCTCTTTCTGTTTATACTTTGGAAACAATACTTCTTATATTTATCCATAATAGAAATTCTTGTGCTTTGTTTAAGGCCATAGAGATGGAAACTCTTTTTAGAAAACGATCTTAAAAAGTAGGAAAAGGAGTATAAGGCCTGGGGATTTAGCTCAGAGATGCAGTGCCTCCCTGGCAAGTATGAGGTCCTAAATTCAATCTCTGGCACACTCCGCACACCACCAAAAAAAAGGAAAAGAAGTACACCCTGCAACTTGAAGGTGGGCCACTATGTGATAGGGAACACAGTGACGCTGGAGAAATCAATAGTGGTTACCTCAGAGTAAAAAGTTTAAAAGAAATATGTTCTCCAGGTAAAAGTTTTTTGGTTTTGTTTGCTTTGTGGTATTAGAGGTTGAACCCAGGGCCTTGGCACTGGGTTACTCCTCAGCCCTTATAAATTTTGACATGGAGTCTTGCTAAGTTGGTACATTGCCTAGCTGGACTAAAACTTGGAGCCCCCTGCCTCAGCCTCCCAGATTTCTGTGATTATAGGCATGTGCCACCACACCCAGCTTCAGGCAATCTGTTTGTGTCATTAATCACATTTTATACTACTTATTATCTTCATAATAATACACTTTTCAAAAAAATAATAGCAATTTTTTTAGAGATGGGGTCTCAATATGTTGCACAAACTGATCTCATACTCCGGACTGAAGATCTTCCTGATTCAGCCTCCTGAGTCAAAAGGCCATCCACCACTGCATCCAGCTATGAGCTCATTATTTTAAAGAATATGGAGGTGTTATGGATCTGAAGAATGATTACAAGAGGATTAAGGCAAGGAGAAAGCTAGGACAATTGAAATCCATGGACATAGAATGGAATATATACAGTTCATATTTTCACATGCAAAGTAATTCTGGGAAATAAAATTCAGAATCAGGCTAAGGGATTTTGTGATAAAATTAAAGTAGAGAAGAGTACCAGTGATGATCAAAGAACTATAAAGGTAAAATGTTGTTTCACTAGTCCCTATGTAGGAGCCCTGTGATAGAATAGGACATAAAAAGAAATTTGGGAGCCAGGGAGATAACTCAGCGGTTTAAGTGCCTGACTGGCAAGCGCAAGGTCCAGAGTTCAATCCCTGGTACCAAGAAAAAAGGAGTTTGGGTAGAGGGGAAAGTGAGAACCAAATGCCTAAGTCGTCACAGAATAAAAGGAAATATCCAAGAAGTTAACAAGTGACTAAATGAAAAATGAATAAAAGCCAGGCACAGTGGCGCATGCCTCTTATCCAAGCACTCTTAGAGGCTAAAGGAGGAGGACCCCAAGTTCAAACATGCCTGAGAACTTAGCAATTTAGCAAAACTTTGTCTCAAAAGGATAGAAAGGAACTGGGGGCATACTTTAGTGCAAAGGTCCTGGGTTCAATCCCCAGCACAAAAATAAAGGATAAGACTGAAAAAGTTATGAGTCTCAAAGGAAAAAAAATTTAATCTATGAGTTGAAAGCAATCATCTGGATGCAGTGAAACAGAATAATGATGAATTCTGTGAAACAAAATTTAAAATATTTATAACTTTCCATTCTCAGTGAGGTATAAGAAAATGGACACTCTGTGCATTAGGAAAAAAAGACTACATTAGAACAAACATTCTGGATAAAAATTTGGCAGTATTAATCCAAATTTTTAATGTTCATGTCACTTGATTCAGCAGTTCCATTCTATACATCTGTCCTGGAAACATATTCACATGTAAACATACATGTATTAGGATGCTCACAGTGACTAAAACTGAAAACAACCTATATGTCCATTGTAAAGCAGATTGGTTAAATACACTATGTGAGGTATGTTCTCATGCCAGGCATGATGGATGCCTATGATCCCAATACTCAGGAGGCTGAGGTGGGAGACTGACAGGAGATCAAGGTCAGCCTCAACTACATAGTGGGATCCTATATCCAAAAAAGATCCATAGCAATAAGCAAAGTATACTCTTAAGGAGAATTAATGCAACCAAATAGGGAGAATTTGTGGAGGAAATTTAGGGTATAAAAGTTTATAATAGAATCAGTTTTTCAGAAAAAATCTGCAAATACATATTGCAAGGGAAGTAACAGCAGGTGGGTAAGGGATTAGGGGTAAGGGAAGATGGGAAATGTAGGAGAAAGGCTGAAGATGTTCCAGAAAGAGTGGACAAAAAAATAAAAGGATCAAAAAGGCTTGAAAGTATAAACTGGCTTTCAGATTAACTGGACCCTTCAGCCCCAAATGCTTTTCCTGCTGAGCATGATGGTGCACTCCTAGTACCTTGACTACTTGGGAGACTGAAAAAGGAGGATGGCAAGTTGGAGACCAGCCTAGACAACCTAGTGAGAAGTCATCTCAAAACATGATATTTGTGGGCCAGGGAGATGGCTCAGTGGAATAAGTGCTTCCCTGGCAAGCACAAGGGCCTGAGTTCAATCCCTGGTTCTGCCAAAAAAAAATATTTGCCCTTCAATTTCAGAAAATTCCTACTCATTCTTTAAGTCTCAGACGTAAAAATGTATATTTTTATGACACCTTCAGTGATAGCCTGTGGTTAAAATGTGAAATATTTTTCCTGAAGATCCATAGCAATGCATACAACTTCTATAGGATTTAGGATTACTAAAAAATCAGGATTTAGGATTACTTAATCTAAAGTTTATCAGTGGGCATCATGCTCATGTATCCTTTGAAGCTTTTTGCTAACTTCTCCAGATATTTGTGCATTTTCCTAGGGGTAAGAGCCTATCTTATTTAATCAAATTCTGGAATGATTACTGTAGTATAAATTATTTATTATTTACAGAGTAATTTGATCTATACTCGACATTATAAATATACAGACAAAACAAAAATATCCCTAGGGCTGATGAGATAGCTCAGCAGACTAAGTGCCTGCTAAGGCAAGCACAGGGATTGGGGTTCAATCCCCTAGCACCACATGCCACGCCAGCCCCACCACCCCCCAGGTGCGCTGAGCCAGCCACCAAGTTCAGGCATGGTAACACACGCCTGTAATCCCAGTGCTGGGGAGGCCAAAAACTGGAGGACAAGACAATACATTAAAATATAAAAGAAGCCTAAATAAAAACAGACATACCATTATTAGATCCTAAATACAGCACATTCTTGTGATTGGGAACATATTCTTTCTTCTCAAAGTGAAGTGAAAATTCAACATAATCTCAACTAAAATCACAAGATTTTCTGTAAAATTTATTGGCTGATTCAAAAAATTTCTTTTGAAGGAAAAATAAACTAGATTATTCAAGAGATGTTTGAAAACAAAAAAATCACATATCAAATTTTATGACAAATCTATGGTAGTAATTTCAAAAAATGTGATACTGACAGAAGAACATACATCAGTGAGGCCTGGCATGGTGGTGCACACCTATAATCCTAGCACTCTGGAAGGCTGAGGAGGGAGGACTGCAAGCCTGAGCTCAGTCTAGGTAATTTAATGACTTAGCAAGAAGTTCTCTCAAAAGTAAAAAAATAAAAAAGGACTGAGAGGATAGTTCAAGCATGAAACTCCTGAGTGTAGTTCCCAGTACCAGCCAAAAAAGTGAAGCAAACTAGGTGGTCCAAACGAGAGTCATGTGTACAAGGAAATGATATGATAAAATAACAATTCAGATCATCAAAGTGTTTAGACAATAACCTATTTGGAAAAAATAATGTTATAGCTATAGCTCATACTATTTACTACAAGAAATTCGAGATAGTTTGAAGAGCAAAACTCCAACCCAGAAACAATCTTGTAGTGGATTTCTAACTGTTGGTCAACTTGTTACACCCAGCTTAACTGAACTAGCATGGTGCTGGGTGTGGGAGGCCCACCTGAGGATTGTTGTTAGTAGCATAAGAGGCAGAACTGAGAAGCTGTTGGGAGGCTGTTAAGGAAGCTGTTTGGAGAAGCTGTTGGAAGCTGCTGGTTCTCTTGGGCTATTCTTCTGGAGGACCTTATCATGCTGGCTTTCCTGATGAATTTGGCTGTTCTTGCCAGATGAGGCACTTAGGACCTTCATTGTCACTGAGGATGTCTGCAATTCATTTTAGGGGAGCTCTGGTCCTCATCTTGAGCATTGCTTCCTGACTCCAGAAGGGAAGATGGTGCACTGCCCATTCTCATGGAGAAGTTTGTACACTGGCTTTCCTGATGGAAATTCAGCTTTCTTAATCATTGGAAAAGCTTGAGACTTCACTATTGCTGAGGATAGCTGTGGTACTTTTGTGGGGAGCTTTTGTTCTTACCTTGAGAGTTGTTTCCTGGCTCCAATGCAGATCCCTCAGCCTGCTAGCACAAATCCTTGATCCCACTGGCATAAAATTTCCAGCTTCCACCATTGACCTTTGGGCCTTCCCAGGGCAGATCCACCAAACAGGCCTTCATGAAACATTGTCTTGGACACTAGGCCTCCAGTTGGACTTGTGGGAAGCATTGTTACAAGCTCTAGGTCTTCAGCTGGATTCATGCAGGACATTAGAATCCAAGCCCTCAGCTGAATTCTTCGGTCGTTAGTGTGTGGACAGATTCCCAACACCCTTTATATATGATTCTTTGGGTGCTATAAAATAATCTTTTTGGATTTTGTGGCCAGCTCAGCCCACCCTGGGGGCAGGGCTGGTGCAGCATGGGGCGCTGAGGATCGAATCACAGTCCCTGTGTGCTTTGCCTAAGCTTGGCTAAGCAGGTATTTTAGTCTGCTAAGCTATCTTGCCGGGTTTTTTTTTTTTT
>PVKA01032976.1:0-24818 GCA_004027165.1 Ctenomys sociabilis | reverse complement strand
GGGAGGGAGGGAGAGAGAGAGACAGAATAGAGAAAGATTCTTTTATTCTGTATTTTAAGGAAGGGTCTATAGGATGTGCAGGGTCTCACTACTAGATCAGACTCATAGTGATTTTCCTGTTTACAGCCTCCCAAGTGCTGGTATTACAGGTGCACGCCACCATGCCAGGTCTTAATTGCCCTCTCAGGGTACCCCGGGGGCAGGGCCGGCATGGCAGGCCTGGAGATCAAACCCCCAACCTCTGTGCCTGCTTGCAAGCTCTTTAATCCTCTGAGCTATTTGGCTAGCCCAGGGAGAGAAAGGTTCTTGCTATGTATTTCAGGCTGACTTTGAACTCAATATGTTGCCCAGGCTGGCCTCAAATTCACTGTGATCCTTCTGCCTCAACTTCCTAAATACTTGTCTTTATCAATGCTGATTTATGAGCTCTTTGTGAGGATAGTTGATGTCTTACCCCCAATATTCAGTTCCTGGCATATAGTAGTTATACAATAAATATTTTACATAAGTAAATAATGAATGTATATGTATTAGTAAATATCTAATATCTCTTCATTTTTTTAGATACTTCATAAAATACCTCCTTCTTTAGGTTGCATTGTTTCTTTGAGGTACGATGAAGTTGACTTCCATTCAAGTAGTATTGTTGAATTGAATTTTGAGGGTGTTCTTTGTAAAGAAATTGTGACTTCTTGAATTGTACCGTTTCTTAGAAATGGTTAGTCTTTTTCTTTTTTAATGGTAATTTTAATCTCAGAGATTAACATCATCAATATTTACAGATACTGTACTATTGGTCCCATATGCCCATCTCCCCATCCTGACTTCTAAAATCCCCTTTCAGAACCTAAGGATCATGTTTTATAAGACTGTCACTTTATTTGTATTCCAGGTACTATTTGGTAAATCTTGTTAATGTTTATTGAGTAAATGCAGGGCCAGAGATTAAAGGAAATAACTGGGAATTAAACAAGTGTTGGTTGGACTGGATAAAGTAAATACTTTTTGAACTGAAAAGGTAGCTAAGACTTAACATCTTAAATATCGATTTCTCCACCTAGTGCCTCTATGTAAGAACTTTAAGATAAGTCTAGAAGTATTGTGTCCCTGAACCTGTTGAATAATGATGTTTCACACTCAACTTTTATACTCTATGAAGCACTATTCTAGGTGATATACATGAAGTAATTTAAACATCAGAACTCTATGAAGTAGGTGCTATTATAATTCTTATTTTACAAATGAAGAAGCAATTGAGGCACAGGAAATAAGTTCCCCAAGGTCCAAAATTATGGGGCCCAGGAAATAGCTCAGTAGAATAAACACTTGCCTGGCAAGCGCAAGGGCCTGAGTTCAATCCCCAGTTCCGCAAAAAAAAAAAAAAGTTATTTATAACTGCCAGACACCAAATGTATTAATTCAGTTTATTTCAATATACATTTAATGATCTACAGAGAAGATAATCAACATGGTAGACAGAAATTGTGCACACAAGGAAGCATGAATTATAATGCAGTGGTGATATATGTGAATTGCTTAGGTGGGTTAGGCTCCTTTCAGTTAGTGGAAAATGGAGACTGTTGTACTTAGGGTCATGAATGGCACAGGAAAATCCTTTTGGGTAAGTACCCTTGTGTGGAAGGTGAAGAAAAAGAAAGGGGAGTTGTGAAAAATGGTAATTCTTTTTTAAGGCCCAAGATTATTTTTAAAGGAGGCAAGATGCCAGATGCTGTATATTTAGCCCGGGATCAGGATAGAAAAAAAATTGGGGTGTTTGGTGCTATTAGGAACAGAAAAGGAGAAATGTGCTGGGGAGGCACAAAAGGTGAGCAATAACAGCAAGCTTTTTCTGCCCTTGTCCCAGAGAATCAATAAACACCAAGCTCCTAGCTTTACTCACCTACCCAAATTCTCTTGACTGCAACTCAGATCCTTCAGACCTGCCTCTATTTAGAGGTACTTTCACATTCTGGCACCTTAAACCCAAAACGCCCTTTAAGGAAATGTTAGGAGGGATCGAGGCATTCTTGAAATTCAAAACAGACTCCAATCCTACCACTAAGCCTTGTATGTTGACGGATTCTGTACTTCATCGTCTGTTCATGCTCATAAAATAACGTGACACACCTGGCCACACAACCTCAGTGCCCACTCTAAGGCTTTCCCATCCTGTTACCCTTTTAAGAGGCGGATCCCGCAGTGTCCTTTCCTTCCTCTCAGCCACCTCTACCCCCAGTCGTCTGGGAGGAGCTTCGCGCTAAAGCTTTAGACCCGCCGACGCGCCGCAGCTGTAGCTGAGAGGACTGGAGCTTACAGGAACTGCGTCTGCTGCAACCTCTCTACAGACGCTACGTGCCTCGCGCCTGTGACCTAGCTCTTGGTGCGCCAGTCTCTGATCCTCAGCTCCCACCTGGCACACACCTGGTCAAGGCCGGGGTCCTGCCAAGCGCCAGGAGGGCTTGCGTACCACTAGCCCAAGGGAAACGCGGAGCGCGCGAGTCATGGGGCCGCCGCCTGGGACCAGGGTCTCCTGCCGCGGTGACTGCGGTTCTTCCAGATTGCTGGCTTGGTGCTTTCTACTCGCTCTGAGTCCTCACGCCCCGGGCTCCCGGGGGGCCGAAGCTGTGTGGACCGCTTACCTCAACGTGTCCTGGAGAGTTCCGCACACCGGAGTGAACCGCACAGTGTGGGAGCTGAGCGAAGAGGGCGTGTATGGGCAGGACTCACCGCTAGAGCCTGTGGCTGGGGTCCTGGTACCGCCCGACGGGCCCGGGGCACTCAACGCCTGTAACCCACACACGAATTTCTCGGTGCCCACGGTTTGGGGAAGCACTGTGCAAGTCTCTTGGCTGGCCCTTATCCAACGTGGCGGGGGCTGCACCTTCGCAGACAAAATCCATCTGGCATACGAGAGAGGGGCGTCTGGAGCCGTCATCTTTAACTTCCCAGGGACCCGCAATGAAGTCATCCCCATGTCTCACCCCGGTGAGTGCAACTACTAAATCTCACCCCTTCAAACTGCCACGACCTGTCTCTCCCATTTTCCTCTGTGTCCTGTCCCCCCTGCGCCTAAGGGAAAATGGGTGCCCTTTCCCCTCACACGGTGTGGGGCAGTGTCTTCCCAAAGATTCACCAGGAATGGGGATTGCTCAGAACAGAAAACCCAGAATTTGCCTCTCTCCTGAAAGAGGGGTTAAGGCAAACGAGGTTGCAAAACTGGCAAATCCAGAACCGTTTGGACTCTTTGCATCTCCTTTTGCTGGTGTTTTACAAGGGTGCCTTGCCTTGGATCAAGCAATAGTGGTCACAGGCTTTTTTTTCTTTTTTTTTTTTTTTTTTTTTTTTTTGAGGGAGGCGATGGCCCTTTCTCCTTCCTTGCTGTGTAACACCTGATTTTCTTCTCCCTACTTTTTTTTTTCCCTCCATGTTTCCTAGTTATCAAGTAAAAGATTGTATTGCTCTGCCCTGTTAACCGAATTGCAATTTTGGTGGGAACTTTGCTTAGCTTTTGGAATCTTCTGTGCCCAAGTTTCTTGTCCCAAGTGATTGTTGTTATCTTTGAAATTTCTGATTTAGGTTATTGACTTTCTAGCCAGGTGATTAAGTTTACTAAGAAGAAAGAGTTCTATTATGCATGACGATAGCAAAGGCCTAGACTTCGTAAAAGTAGTCCAGGTAGTTCTCAATTTTGTGGAGGTGAGATGAGTTACTAGTTTTCTCCCTTTAGTTCCCCTTCCAAAAATTTCCCAGTGTGTCAGTAAGTATACATACCATACGTATGCAGTGATTCTAGGCCTCAAAGAACAAAGGAAAAAAGAACTGGGATGGAAAAAGGAAGAACTATGTGATAGCAGTATATTGTGGTTAAGAGGCAGGCCTCAAGTCAGACCTTGATTCAAATTTCTGCTCCATTGCTTACTAGTCCTGTGACCTTGGGTAACTTATTTGACTCTGAATACCCTCATCAGCCACATGGTAATAAATAATAAGAAAGAAAGAGAAAAATTAAGAAGAAATAACTTATTCACAGATTTTCCTTGAGGATAAAATGAAATAAAGCCTGAAAGGTTCTAGTAGAGTATAACACATCATTCACTCTTGCTAAGGTTAACTGATATGGATTAGCTTCCCAGGACTCACTGAGAAGAAGAATCTGCTTACTTAACAGCTAAAGATTTTGTTTTTTCTTAAAACAGTATGACTGGCTCTACCTAGAGAGCACTTGTATTGAGTAACTGGGTGGCATAATGGAAAGACTGCTGAACTGGAACTCAGGAGTCTTGAGTTCCTTTAGCCCCTTTTTCACCTCTATCAGTTTTATAAGCTTGTAGAAGTTATCCACATGCCAAATGGTAGTATGGAGGTGGAGAGGGAGGATGTAAACTCTGCAGAATATGCAAAGATAAGTGAACTAGATGAACTCTTTTTTTTTTTTTTTTCTTGTATCAGGAATCAAACTCAGAACCTTATTCTTGCCAAAGAGGCACTGGGCCATTGAGCGATATACTTGGCCCTAGATGAACTCCTAAGATCTCCTCCAACTCATAAATCCTGTGATTTTTAGTATTTGACTAAAGCAGAAACTGTATCTCTTCTGATTGATAATTCACTGATTAGAATGAAATTACTTTTTAATAGCTAGCAAAATGAATGATAAGGCTAAGTTAATTTTAAGGCCTTTGCATTTCAGTTGATCATCCAAATGTGAAGGTTTGACTATGTCTCCTCCAAATGAGATTCATTTGCATGAATAATTCATAATTGAAGAGTATACTTTAATTAGAGTTCCTACTTAGACCATTTTCTTTCCACTTCTGTTAAGAACATTCATCTAATAGCTTTAAGAGACAAAATTTAATTTTTGTTGAGCTTGTACAATGTACCAGGCATTCTGCATATATATTATACTTCATTGACAGATGATATGATATGCTAAGAAGAGCACAGACATTGTAAGCAAGATTGGGAATCAAATTCTAGATTTGTCACACAATAGCCTTGTGTTCTTGATGAGATTGTTTTACAGACTCTTGGTTTTCCCCATCTGTAAGATGGAGATAATGTTTACGTTGTTGTGGCTGCCAAGGATAGTATATGTAAACCACCTAGCAGATAATAAATAGTCAATGAATATTAGCTGTTATAATAGGTTAATGCTAACAGAATGCAGAAATGAATGCACAAATGTATGATTATTCAACTGTTAAAGATATGAATACATTGGGAATGTAATTATGGCTATTGAGTTTCAGGACACCATAGAGGAGAAAAGCTCTAAGTACTGATTAATTAAAATACATTCAGAAAGGTACTTTGATTCTTTAAAAACTTACTATTATCCAAATTATTGTTGAGGCAAATATTGCCATTGAGCTAAGTAGCCAAAACACCTAGCAAATTATTTGAGATATAAAATTGTATTTCTGCCTTGAACTCATGTCAAAACTATTTTTCAACATAGAGGAAAATGACTTTTCATTGTACCCGCATGTGGTTTTGAATATTAGATTGCAAAGTTGTTTACTGTTCTTCACATTCCTGAGAAGAAGCCTGGGGCTCCCTGTTAATATCTTTGTCAAAAGCATTTTATCTTATATTAATGGCAGAAAGGTAGGGCTGAGGTTTAAAGGTTGATTATCTCATTATATATTGCCATGAATTTCACAGGGGCTACCAAATGTATAAAACTAATTTTTGTCCTCTTTATTTTCAAAGTTTCTCTTCAGGGACTCTCACAGGGGCCTGTACTTGAATTGTTTCTCCATTCTTCCAGTTTGTGCTATCTACACTGAACTATCACAATCTTGTGATGACAAAGATACACTTGTTTCAAGTAATAGAACTGGTTTAAAACAGTTGTTCCTCATTTTTTGTTTAGCAGAAAGAAACTCCACTAAACTATGTAGGAATAATCATTTAAGGACATGAAGCCATTCTTATATATACCAAAATTTTATGAAACATATCTGTAGCCTAGAATAAAGCCATGCAATTTATATCTGTATTTTATCTGTGTTACAAAGTTTTCAGAAAATCAAATAATAGATGGTTATTAACAGCTTGCCTTGGACTCTTTGGATATACATATTATAAACAGATAGGCAGACCTGGAAGGAAGTTATAAAGAAATTTTAGTTTCTTAATGTAATTACTATTCATAGTCTTTACCTTAAAAATGAAAATAATGTAAGGAGCAGTCTAAACCATCGAAAAGGTTGTCACAGTGAGACACAGTAAGCATTCTCTCACTCTTGCGCAACTAACTGTTCATCTTGCTCTCAGAGCAGATGGGCCTGAGCCTTGCCTGCTTATTGAATACAGCCTGCGGGTTGAAATGGTGTGTGTACTTGCTTGCCCAATTTTCATAAAGTCAACATGTGCAGGCATGAATTTATTGAAATACTTGTATAGAGCTACAACCTTCATCATCCATGACATAAGAACTTGAAGCATATGCAAAGATGTGGCAGGAGAAGCATTATGCCTGCAGGCTATAGAAAAAGTGCATGAATCAAGCAGTGTAAGTTAATAATTTGGTGGTCTCTGGTGGGATCCATTTTGATATATAAAGCAGTTTGTGTACATTTTGGAGAGGCAGTAGAGCACATTAGGTTAAAGGTTTGGTTTTGCCACTTATTAGTTTTAATTTTTTGCAAGTTATTTTATTTCTTTCAGTTGTCTTCTGTGTAAGGGCAGAATAATAAACTTGCTTCATAAAGTTTCTAGGATTAAATGAGCTAATGGAGATAAAGTGTTCAGCATGGGTCAGACATATAAGAAACTATTTTTATCTTTTTTTTTTTTTTTTTTTTTTTTTTGGTGAAACCGGGGATTGACCTCAGGCCCTTGCACTTTGCCAGGCAACCGCTTATTCTACTGAGCTATCTCCCTGGCCCTGAGCTATCTCCCCAGCCCTTACTTTTGTCTTTTTAATCATAGTTAAGATAGATAAATGTATTTTAGAAGGCAAAGGATTTATATGATCTGAAGAAAAAAACAGAGCATTATAATCTTTTTTTTTTTTTTTTCCTGGCAGAACCGGGGATTGAACTCAGGCCCTTGTGCTTCTAGGCAAGGGCTTATTCTACTAAGCTATCTCTCCAGTCCATGATAGGTAAATGTACTTTAAAAAACAAAAATGGAATCCTTTTTGGGGAGAACATAACTTAAAAGCAAATAGCCTAGAGTACTTCAGAGTACACATTAACTAAAATCCTAACTTGAATTTTTAAAAACAAGGAAGACCAAAGTGTGTGTGTGTGTGTGTGTGTGTGTTTTACAAGGGAAAGGTTTGGTTCCCCTACAGTTATCATTCTTTTCTCTCTTTTTTTAAAAAAATAAATGTATTTATTACAGGACCTTCAGAGTATCACGACACAGATCAGACTCATACTGATCCTCCTATTTTCAGCTTCAAAAGTGCTGCTATTGCAGTCTCAGCACGCCCAGGGAGTGGGGCCTCCACAGCATGCTGGGAATCGAACCTCAATCCTTGCACCTCCCTAAGCAAATTCTTTAATCCGCTGAGCTATCTCAGCTAACCCTATCATTCTTTTCCTAAATCATTGCTCCTTTCTTAAGCTACCAATCTTTCCATTCAAAAGGACTCTGCAATAATATTTTACACTGATTTAGCACCATCCCAGTTACTTTTCAGCTCTATTATGTTTAGTTTTTCATGTTTATTTTTCCTTAGGATGTTAATTTTGAAAAGGGCCTTTTTGTTAAGTAAGAGATGCATTAAATGATCAGAAGGTATTGGACAATGATGGGTATTTAGTATAGAATAACCATTCCCAAACCATTTTGAGTTCTACCCTTCTTCATACCTCTGCAGTACTGTATTTAACACTGTTGATCATCTTTATTTGGAACTCAGCCAGTCCATCATCTTGCTTCTCCTGCCTCTCTTCTGTGCCATTACTACTATTTTATTAATCAGATAATTTAACACTTGCTTTTCTCTACATCTCATTCCCCATCGCTCCATTCCCATTCTAATAAATAGCTGCCACATCCAGTTGATTCAGGCACTTTAGATATTCTCAGGTATGCCTCCTTCTTTCTTGCAACTATTATTACCTTCTTTTCTGTTCTGCCGGCTCCTCACAGGAAAAAGATTAGAATTCAATTTTTTTTAAGTATGTTCAGGCTCTACTGTCTTTTTTCTACTGTTCTTCCTGCCTGAGTATAAAAAATAAGATGAAGTCCTTACCCTGTTAAGCGATATACTATCTAATAGGAGAGAGAAAACATACAGTAAGATTGTACAAATATTTCAAAGTTATGCCCTCTCTCATAATGACCAAAATTTATGGGTTTTAAAGGGCAAAATGTCCAAGATAAAAAGGAAATTGTGAAAATTGTATTTTTGCAATTTTTACAATGAGCTTTATTTGTTCTGTTTTTGATCTTTAAAACTTACACCCACATTCAATTAATGTGTCCAATTAAAATGCTTGTGCAGAACATATTGGTGATTTTGGATTTTATAGCACAAAACAAAGCATCCCCTTTTAAGAAAAAATATGGATTGATCAGAAAATTGTCTTCTACGCACATCAGTTTTTTTCCCCTTTAGTCACTGGAAGATGTGTGTTTTCACATAGAGGATACTACACTTAGTCTCAGTTCACAATCTTAAATGTAGGAAAGAGAGTGCTGAAGACATTTTCTTGGTTGTTTTATTGTTGTAAACTTATATTTCTTGTAAAAGTTACAGTGCCACAATACTAAGATAACTGCCATTAATAGCATTTTGTTCCTTTTTTCTCATGCACAGGAATAACTTGTATTTTACTTTTATCATAACTGTTCATTTTTCATGACTACTTTTAAATGTTTTAATTTAAATATAACACAAGTAGATATTAATAAAATATTTGAAAAAACTCTTCTATAACATAAAAACACAATTTCATAACAAAATAGAGAATAACAGTGGTTGAAATACTGTATATCATAATCTTCAAAGAATGCCCAAAATGTTAGGGTACAAGTCACATACAAAAATCTCTGTCTTAGAAGAAACAAACAAATAAATGGACAAGATTTTTTTTCAATGAGCAAGAACAAAGTAGTAGTATAAATGAAACAAATTAGCACGTATCTTAAAATATTTTTCAAACGATGGAATAATTTGATGATTTTTTAACTTCTCCCTACTTCCTATCTATCTTCTATAAATGGTGACATTTGCAGATTTCTATATTATTATGTTTATCTTTCTTTTTCATAAATATTAATGTACTAAAAACACAATGAATCTGTCAATGTAACAATTTGTAGCATTTTACCGTGTACTGTCATTTTTTTGCTCTATAGGTGTATCATTTAAAGAACTGCACTTATATATTGCATATACTCTACCCCAGTATCATCCCCTAATCCATTTTATTGTAAGCCTTGTTATTGTAATTCAAAATAGTAAAAGTGCTATCCCGTAATTAGAGGTCATGACCATTGACAGGAAACTAGAAATTGAGCCTCTCTTATCTTAGCTACCAGAAAAGCATAGGGAAGGATTTTTTAGACCAGAGGTTGAGGAGGATTCAGGGTGGTATAGCCCTAGATGGGAAGGATATTTTAAACAAAATGATCTGGGGCAATCAACTGAGAAATGTATAAAGAAGATGTGGTAGAGCCAGAGAGATAGCTCAGCAGCTTAAGCATCTGCCTGGCAAGCTCAAGGTTCTGAGTTTGATCCCCAGTACTGCAAATAATAATAATAATAATAATAATAATAATAATAATAATAATAATAATAATAATAATAAGATGTGGTATTTTTATACAATGGAGTATTATTCAGCTATAAAAAGGATAAATTTGAAGATTTTATGGGTAAATGGATACAAATAGAGACCATACTCTTAAGTGAAATAAATCAGACCTGCATGTGCAAACATCATACAGTTTCCTTAGTGTGAGAACCTGAAAGACTAAGTAAAATCTGAAGAGTACAATTCTGTGAAAAGGGGGTGATAAAACTGTTGAAAAATTAGGAATTACTGAGGTGAGGAGAAGGACAGAAGAGGGGTATGGGAAAGAGATATATCTATGTATGTAAGCAGATGGTTTAGATAATTATATTGTAGATTTCTGCTGGCATATGGTAAAGATCAGTTAATGGTTATTTTTTTCTGTCTTTTATTTTCATTTTTCTTACTTATTACTTTCTTTTTTTACCCCATCCCCCCTACTTATTACTTTCTTATAACTTTTTTCTTTTTTGTTTTTCCAATCAGTTGTAATTTTTTTCTTCTTAAATACAATTTTGTATTCTTAATTTTTTATACATTGGAGTACTACTCAGCTATAACGAAGGATACATTGGATTTTTTATAGGTAAATGGATGAAACTTGAAGCAATACTCATAAACAAAATAAATCAGATCCACATGTATGAACATCATATTGTCTTCCCAGTGTGAGAAACTGAAAGAGTAAATGAGTTCTAAAGTATACAATAGACATTGTGAAATGGGAAATAAAAAAAGGAAAAGGAGCTAGGATGGATGAAAGGGAAAAGAACATTAAAGAAAAGGAAAAAAATGCAAGTCAGTTATACTATTAGTCTCTCTTAATTCATTAAAAAGGTTTGTGCTAATATTGATTGGAGAATTTTTTATGCTCCTATTTTGTAATCTGGGCAAATACTTTAAAGATAACAACATGGTCGGGCATGGTTATACATGCCTGTCATCCCAGCACTCGAGAGGCTGAGACAGCAGGATCACTGCAAGTTCCAGGCCAGCCTGTACAACAAAATGAGTTCAAGCCCATCCTGAGCTGCATAGGGAAGGCCTGTCTCACAAAGACTTTTAAAAAAAGACAAAAGTAAGGTAGCAACATGTAATGTATTAACTATTAACTAGTCTCCTATTATTTTGTTATGACTTATTTTTTACCTTTTTTCCATAAAAATGATTTGGGAAATTTACAATAAAAATGTGTTCCATAGGAGTTTGCATAGAAATACACTTATTAAGTACTAGGAATGTAGCTCAGTGTTAGAGTAGAGCATTTGCCTAGTAGGCCAGAGGCACTGGGTTCAATCCTTAGCAGTCTCTGCTAAAATATATTTATATGTCTTGTATATATGCGGTTCAGTTCATACCTTTACTAACATGAAGGTGGTGAAGTTTAGCCCTATATGCTACTGATGGAAAACCTTTTAGTGCTTTCAAATGATGATAAGTATCTGGCTATGGCATGCATGCCTTCTATTCACCACTACTATGATATGCTATGGTTGGGGAAAGCCCTGGTGTTTTGAAGGATTTAATCGTACTTTATACTTTTGTCCCTCTTCTCTCAGTTTTTTTTTTTTTTTTTCTGTAAGCAATCTATTTTTCACAATTTAAGTTTGCTACCTTTTTCCCTATTGCTTGACTAAGTGGTATCTCATTGATTAAAGTAGTTTTTAAAAAAATCATCTTAGTCAGATAGCTCAGTGGATTAAAGTTCCTGCTTAGGCAGACACAGGGACCAGGGGATCGATCCCCAGCCTGCCATCATGGCCCTGCCCCTGGGGTGCACTGAAATGGTAACTGAGAGTGGGCATGGTGGTGAGTGCCTGTAATCCCAGCACTTGGGAGGCTGAAAACAGGAGGATCAGTACAAGTCTGATCTGTGTAGTGAGACCCTGTAGACCCTGTACTTAATGCATTAAAACAAATATCTTGGGCTAATGCCAGCAGAATATGCAAAAATTTATGGAACACAATCACAGGATCTCAAGAGGGAATGTTATAACTATGAAGGCCTACATCAGAAAAACCTAGAGAGCCCACATATCCAAATGGTACACTTTTTTTTTTTTTTTTTTTTTTTTTTTTTTTGGTGGAACCGGGGATTGAACTCAGGCCCTTGCACTTGCCAGGGAAGTGCTTATTCCACTGAGCCATCTCCCTGGCCTCTCAAATGGTACACTTTGAAAATGAAACTGAAGTTATAAAAGCCCTACCAACTAAAAACTCAGGTCTTAATGGATTCACTGCCAAATTTTAGAAGAACCTCGGGGGAGATGCAAAACCACTACTCCTCCAAACTCTTTAATAAAATCTAAAAAACAGTATTACTCTCCAGATCCTCCTTAGAAACTACCATTACCTGATTATAAAAGCAGATAAAATTTACACCAAAAAAGACAATTAGATGCCACTATTTTTCATTACCATAGCTGCAAAAATCCTGAACAAGATACCAGCAAACAGAATGCAACAAATCATCAAAAAGGTCACACATCATGACCAAAAGGTCATAAGTTATGACCAAGTAGGCCTCATTCCAAGGATGCAAGGCTGATTTATTACCTGCAGATCAATAAATGTAATATATCACATGAACAGAAATAAGGATAAAAATCATGTGAGCATCTTAATATATGCAAAAAAGCTTTTAGAAAAATTGAAGATTTTTTAAAAACTGAAGAAAATAGGTGTACAAATACCTTATCTCTCTCTCTGTCTCTCTCTGTCTCCTCTCTCTCTCTCTCTCTCTCTCTCTCTCTAGCTCTCTCTTTGTGGTACTGGGGATTGAACTCAGGACCTTGCAATTGCCAGGCAAGTGCTTATTCTACTGAGCTGTCTCCCTAGCCCCTTCCTTATCTCACTCTGATTAAAGCTATTTATAAAAACCAACAACCAACATCATATTAATTTGTGGAAAACTGAAAGTTTCCTTTTAACATCAGGAACAAGAAAATGATGTTTACTGTCACCATTCTTATTTAACTTGGTGCTCAAAACATTAGCCAGAACAATCAGGCAAGAGAAATAAATAAAATGGATATTTATAGGAAAAAAGTCAAATTATCATTATTTGTAAGTAGCACGATCTTCCACACAGAAGAACCAGTACATTCCACTAAGACTGCTACAATTAATAGCCAAAGTCAGCAGTGTAGCAGGATACAAAAATTAGCAGTGTTTTTGTATACCAATAATAAATCCATACAAAAAGAAATTAGGAAAACAATATCATTCACAATAACATCAAAAATATTAAATACTTAAGAAAGAATCTGGGGCCAGGGAGATAGCTCAGTAGAATAAGAATAAGCACTTGCCTGGCAAGTGCAAGGGCCTAAGTTCAATTCCCAGTTCTGCAAAAAAAAAAAAAAAAATCCAGTGAACGAAGTAAAAGATCTCTATAATGAAAGCTATATTACTCTTTAAAAGGATATTGAAGAGCACAGCAAAAAGTAGAAGGATATCCCCTACTCCTGCATAGACAGACTGATTTAGTCAAATTAGCTGTATTTCTGAACTGATATACAGAAAGAGGGGTAGAAAAGTGTTGATAAAAGAATTCAGATGTGTTGTGTACATGTTCCAACTCTGCACAAGGAATGGAATGATGTAAAGCAAGCATGTGCTAATAAATAATAAAAACAGAAAAAAATAAATACATGGAAGCAATAAAAAACAAAACTGAATATCATCATGGCAATTGAACTAAGAAATATTATTGAAGTTTTCCCTAAAGTTTATGATAGTATGCACCATTTTCTGTAAATGAATACTTTTGTATATTGAAGCATAACATGCATACTAAAAAGGTGCTTAAATAATTAGTGTGTAGCTCAGTGGATTTCCAAAAAGTGAAACCATGTGTAACTAACACCCAGCTGAAACATTTACGTAGTACCAAAACCTTAAAGACAACTTCACACATAGCGTGAAATTTTTTGATGTGCCACAATTACCAACTCTATTTCCTGAAGTAATAACACCTCATGTCACAAGACCCATTCATATACAAATGGTGTCACTGCATTTTAGGCTATGTTCTAGTGCTGAACCTCAGCTGCATACTGTGAGGAGTTATTAATAAGTAGAGTATGTGCATTTTTGACATAGTTACTGAATCATCCAGGATTGCCACACCTTAGAACTCTCTGGGCAAAGAACAAAAGTTCTTTGTTACTATATTATTGTGTTTATACAGTGGTATGCTTGTTCTCCTATATACATCATAGTAGTTAGCTGTTTCTTAAATTTGCCAACAGACTTGATATCTTATTGATATTTTATGAAAGCTTGATGCTGCGTGCTTAGCTGTAAGAAACAAGACATAATAGAACTTATTGGGGGGACCACCCACTCAAGGCCCCTCTCCTGTCCCTCTCTCTTGGGCAGGAGCTTTCTTACCCCCAATAAATATATTGTGTTCACAAAAAAGAACTTATTACATTCAGTATCCAGCTGCGGATTACTTGGTTTTGTAACACTTGAATGGGCAAATTAGTTATGCATATGTGAGGTTGAGTTAACGCTAGCATTTGACAATTTCTGTAAGATACTGGTGCTAGAGCTTACTTGATGTGCTTCTATGGTTTCAGCTAGATGCTAACTTACCATGTCAGATCAACTGTTGAGGTGGCTTAAATGCTGCTCTTAGCTTAAAAACAAAACACTATGTTAACATTATGAAATTGTGTATGATCATTTTTATTTTCATTAGTATTTTTCCATATTTCCTGAATTTCCTAGAACTTTATAATCAGAAAAATTAGTTATATTTAAAGCACAAAGTACAACAATGATGTTGATAAATCCTAAATAAAAGTATTTATAGTGTGACTGTAGTTCTACGGGAACTTGAAAGAATTACTTGAGCCCAGGTGTTCAAAACCAGCTTGGTAGCATAGCAAACCTGCCACAAAGAAAACAGAGAATGTGACTATTGCACCAATAAGAATGAAGCATGTTTTATAATCAAAATGATTTATAGTCTATTAGGTTAATGTATAATTACTTTGGCCTTTTCAATATATCCAACCCATGTGTTTTTTAGTATGATTCTTTCTTGTTAAACTAATCAGTTTCTTCATATGTATAAGGATGCTTGAAAAATAAAAATCTCCAAGGACAGATGATTTTAATATTAGTGTTTTTCTTCTCTTTGTCTATTGTATCATTATTAATATTTTATAATGTATTTAGTGCAGGGTCTACAGGGTCTCACTACACAGATCGAACTTGTAGTGATTCTCCTATTTCAGCCTCCAATTGCTGGGATTACAGGGGTGTGCCACCTCTCAATTGCTGTCTAAGCATACCCCAGGATCAAGGCATGGCATGACAGAGATAGAACTCCTGGTCCCCGCATCTGCCTAAGCACATACTTTATAATCTGCTGAGCTATCTGGCCAGCCCAATATTTTCTTTCTATCTTCCCTCGCACACATATAGAAGAATACCTCACATTTTATATTTTTGTTTCTTTCTTAGAAGAGGCCTGCTTAATGTCACTAGTGCCCTTCAATATCCATTCTATTGAATATATTTAAGAATAGTGATAAATATAACAGCTTAGTGTAAAGAATCTATATAGTAGTAATTTTCAATCAGAGACATTAGATTCATTTGATGTTGATAGAACATCTTGTAGACTGTCATTATGGAAGAAAGAAAATTTTATTAGAATAAGGGTAGAGGGGAATCATGGTGTTCCTTTATACATTTTTAATGTATTTGGTACAGGGTCTCACTATGCAGCTCAGACTTGCAGTGATCCTTCTATTTTCAGCCTCCCCAGTGCTGGAATTATAGGCATGCGCCACCACACTGGGTCCTGGCGACTGCTCAGTGCCCACAAGCATGGGGCCAGCACTGCATGTAATGCCAGGGATGGAACCGTGGTCCCTGTGCTTGCCTAAGTAGGCACTTAGTCTGCTGAGCTATCTTGTCAGTCCTATTCTGTACTTTGTTAATGATATACGCAACATTTAAGTTCACTAAAATTGGGTTATTTGTTAATTTCTCTTGACATTACATCCTGCTGTATGAAGTTCACTAGATGGTGGCTCACAGAAGACTACCAAATCCAGGGGTTGCTTTGGTATCACATCTTACCCCCTTAAAAGGTATTTTGTGTTATTTTCTTCCTTTCTAACTTTACTTGCAGGTGTGTGTTCACACATACATTGATATTTAGTCTGTCTCTCCTTCCTCTACTCTCCCTCCTCCCCCTGCCTTTCCTTCTTTCATCTTCTCTCTGTCTCTTCCTCTGAGCCCCTTCTTCCATTACCAAAATATTTCCTTCTATTTGATTCTGTTTGTTTTTTTACCAGAATTAAACATCAGAAAGCAAACCAGTCCTCTCAGTATGTAATGACCTTGAACATGTCTGTAACTCATTCCATAATCTCTGCAAAAACCTACAGTCAACCTTTTAACCCTTCTGGTTAAATATGCACTTTCATGTTAACATATTTAAGATAAATCATAGATGTTTTTCTTTACTATACTTTAGGTATAGTAGTGTTATTGTTCTCTGAAATTTTATTTCAAATTTTTCTTAAATGGTAATTTCTTGTTGCTCTCCAGCTTTAGTCCTCAAAGCATTTTTACATGCAGTAATCTGTGGGCTGTTTTGGAAAGCCAACTCCTATTTACTAATATTACTGTGGGAAAATGTATTGTCTCTATTTCTAGACAACTAGATTACAAATGAATTTTTGAAGCACAACCCACCAGTGTTTCTATTGTGATTATTGTTCATGCTAGTCCTACACAGTATAGTTTATTATGTTCTTCTCAAATATACTAGTTGAGAGAGCTTTCTCTACTTATACAGTTTCTTTGTCATATTGACTGAAGGTCTACCTCACCTTTTCCATGCATTTTTACCTTAAGGACTCTGAAGTTTGTATTTCTAATGTGTAATGATTTCAGGATTTCAATATCTTTTTAAATATGTTTCAGTGATTTTACAAATCTATATTGATTCATGGCTAGCCATCAGTAGATTTTTAAGTACATTTGTCTCACTTTAGAGGATACAAGCAGCCATTTGGATGAGTGGTAGAAAAGTAGGATTATTTCAAATGAAGTCTTCATTCTCTGAACCATGATCGATCTGTACTTAACACTGTTTCAAAACACTTTTTCTCTTGGATGTTTCAATAAAAATTTTTTGTCTTTTTCCACCGCCATTTTATTTGACAACAGGGAAAAATGTGCAGGAGAGACAGAAACTAGCCACAGTAAAATTACCAATCAGTTTAGGTGTTCCAATCCCTAAAGCCTTTTCGTTGCTTCTATCTGGTTTTTTGGATGAACTGTCAGGGAAACTGGCTTACCTTGAGTAATACAATTAAAGGTGAATGATTACTTTTCAATGGTAAGGAAAGCTACATGATTGCTCTATTTTTATTTCAATCCACTGTAGCAAAGGTACATGTGTTCCATTTGCAATTGGGAATAACATATTACAGTGGAAAAATGAGTAATCTTTACTCAGACAGCTTAGCTTGAATTCCAGCTCTACCAATTAATAAATAGATGATCTGGGCTGGGGAGATAGCTCGGTGGTCTAATTGCCTGCCTGGCAAATTCAAGGACACAAGTTCCATTACTGGTACCACACACCATGCCTGTACCAGATCCCTGGGCACACCATGTCAGCCACCAAAACCAGGAGTGGTGACACATGCTTATAGTCCCAGTGCTGAGGAGGCTGAGACAAGTGGATCACCAGAAGTCTGAACTGTGTGGTAAGACCCTGTATCAAATAAATTTTTAAAAATAATAATAAATAGGCAGGTGATCTTGGGAATGTTGGTAAAATGGACCTCATTTATCTTGCTCATAAAAAGATGAATATAATGCCAAATTTCCAGGATGTTATAAACTTTTTGCATGTAATAAACAATTAGTGAATGTTAGTTTCCTTGAAACTTTGCCATCAATTTATTACTACTTAACATAACACTGTTTCTTTGGTTATTGTAGATGTCAATACCAAATTTTAAAATACTTACTTGGGTTTTTTGCAGAAAGAGAATCAGACTGTAATATCCATACTGTTATTTTTCTGGGAAGTTCATGAGAAATGCAGGGATAAATCACAAAATCAGAAAACAGAAGCTTTTTTATCTTTCTTCTCTCCTGTGTATTTCCATTTTAGCAAAACTCTAAAATCCAGATGTCTTGTTCTGATAATAGATATAGCTATGGACTTTTTGCTGGCACAGTTGGAAAGAAGGGGTACAAGGGATTCATAGAGAGTTGAATGTAAATCTCAACTATATTCTATATAGCTCTGTGGCCTTTGCTAAGTTAATTATCTTTAAAACTGTTTCCTTGTAGAATAAAGAACAACTATATCTACTGTGTAAAATGTAAATTAAATAGTATAAGCACTTAGTGCACATGCATAATGGATAATGAATAGCTTAACTCAGTGGTGGCAAATCTATAGAATACATGTTCTTTTTCCTTCTTTTAAGGCAAAAGGTATTAATGTTATTTGTTGTTTTCCCAAAACTAAAATCTCAGTGTACAAGTGTAATTGACACTTTCCAATAAATACGTGAGTTTGGGTTCCAGTTTGGGCACTTGTCTCTAATAGGTTCTCTGTCGCTGGTTTAACCTCCCATCCTGCTCTATAGCCCAGTCTTGGAGACTAGCAACACCACTGTAGCACTTTTCCAAGCTATAATATTTCAAAGGAACCTTGTTTGATTGTGTTGAATGTATTATTTTCTGAACTTATTTATATGTAGAACCTCTTATCTCCAGAAAGCTAACATCTGAAATACAGTAGGAAAAACATTGCTATACACTTGATAACTTCTGCCTTCTATATTTTAGTTGTTTTAGTTTCAACTTTCCGGCTGGCCTCAAATTTTAAGGGTACCAAAGTCTCTTTGATGTTGTGGAATGACTAAGCCAATATTGCTTTTAACTTCAATGGCAAAACATTTAGTGATACATCTTTGTACCTTTTATATCAAGTTAATACTTTTTCAAAGTATAGATCTCCAGATAAGATTTATTTTCTTGGCTGGGGACATAGCTCAGTGATCTAAGTACATGCCTGGTAAGTACAAGGACCGTGTTTGATCCCCAGTATTGCATGCTGTGCCCACCTGGCCTCAGACCTGCCCAACTGGACGTGGTGGCACATGCCCATAATCCCAGCACTAGAGAGTGTGAGACAGGAGGACCAGTACAAATTTGAGTTGCATAGAGAAACCCTATACCAAATAGATAATTTCTAAAAAGATTTATTTTCCTTATTGATTTTCAGAAAAAATGTACTGTGAAAAGATAAAAACATGTTAGTTTTGCATAAATTTTTATTAGTAGTACACGTGTCTTAATATAAAAACTAATCCTGTGATACTTCTTTCAAGAGGAAATTCAATATACTTGAGTCATGAAAGGTTCTTGTTTTTTTTCTGATTACCTATATGAGATGAAATATGCCAGGGAATGTCAAATTCTCCTTTATCTCATTTGAATTACTACTGGAATACTAATTGAACTACTGCAGCTTTGCACCTTTAGGTTCTTCTAAGGCAAAATGAAAAACTTACCTCTCAATATAATTCTATAGCTGATTTTACTGATAAATCCAATTTCCAGGCTGATCCTCCTGTAACAAACTATTCCTACAGACAATGGATACCAAAATAAATTATAAAATCAGTAACATTTGAACTCACTTTTATAACCAGAAATGCGCTAGATATTGTGGCAGGAGGCCAAGACTGAACAGACAAGAAGGAAAGAAAATAATGGCATAGTCTTTTCCTTGTAAGGAGCTCACATTTTAGATTTCGTTGGATTGTTAAATTTTTTGATAGTAACGATATTTTATCTGTGTTACAGTTTGTATATTAAATGTTCCTGAAAAGCCATGTGCTTAAGGCTTGCTTGATAGCCAAGGACACTATCTGGAGGTAGTGCAACCTTTAGAACATGTGCCCTACAAGAAGGACTAGTCCATGCACCCTTGGAGGATATGTTCAGACTTGTCCTTTCTTCTTCACTTTCCCTGCCTCATTGGAGCTGTAATGTAAGACTCCTCCTCCAGGCACTCCCTGCCATGGTGTTCTACCTCACCATAGTCCCAAAACCAATAGGGTCAAAGGACCATGGACTAAAATTACTGACACAGTGAGCTAAAAAAAACTCTTCTCCTCTTACCTTGGGTATTTTATCAGAGCAATGGAAAGATGACTGAATCTGTTACTCCAAAACAAGTTTAGGTAAGGCTTTCAGAGTGATACAAAAATAGCACTGTCTAGAGTGAGACATTTAAGGTACAGAGTGTGTATATTTTCCATTCATTCATATGAATACCTGGCAGAAAAGTTGAGGGTAAAGTGACAAGTAGTGGAAGTTGTGCCCCAGTTTCTTTGTACCATATTTCTCCAAAAATAAGACTGAGTCCTACATTAAGTTTTGTACAAAAAGATGCAATAAGGCTTATTTTCAGAGGATTTCTTAATTTTTATATGCCACGATGTACAACACTCTACATTTACTAATTTATTCATGTACAAAAATCTACATTTCTTCAAATATAGCCGTATCATCTTCTGGAACAATGTCATAACTCTTCAAACCGTAAATTCTAGCCTGAATTTCTTGAAACTCAATTTCCCATAGAACCATTGGCCTCAATTTCTCATGTCCAGCTATGGAGCTCTACGTAAATGAGCAATTCTTGGCTATGTATCCTGCTTGTAGTGCATTGGCAATATGGCTATCAGTGAATTTATCCTATGAATTCTTCACCTGAATCACAATGCCTTACAAGCTAGACTTCAAAAACTTTCCATTAAATTGAGTGTTTATTGACAACTTAAAAGACAGGAGTAGCAACAATAAAGATGAGTTAAGAATGATGGTCCAAGGGCCCAGGAGGTGGCTCAATGGAATAAGTGCTTCCCTGCAAGTGCAAGGGCCTGAGTTCAATCCCTGGTTCCGCCAAAAGAAAAAAAAAAAAAGAATGATGGTCCACATAAAACAATGAAAACTTGCAGGCACCAAAATTCAGAAAAGAAGAAACAACCTTCCCTGCCCCCCTTCTGTTCCCTCTCAGACAGAAGCTTTCTTTCCCTAAATAAATATTCTGTTCTTTAAAAAAATTCAGAAAACAGCTCTTCTATTTTACATAATGCATTAAGTGTATCCATTACAGCCCCCACCATACTTAACAATGAAGATTCATATTAGATATAACCATGTCCATTGATTATCAAGTGTGCACATTATTCATATATTGTGTCTGTACTCTCATTGGTCATTCAGCAATAAGCATTGACTTTATCTATATACATAGGGTTTACCTCTTGCCCAGAGGCAACCAGTTGGCTATTAAAAATACTTAATTATTTATATTGTCATTTTATCTTAAGTACTAATGTCAATATGCTATTTATATTTAATTATATTAATATAATTATTTTATAATTTAGTATATCCATCGTGTGTTACAGTGGACTTACTAAAAGCATTTGTCTAGGGCCAGCCAGATAGCTCAGTGGACTAAAGCACCTGCTTAGGCAGAGTACAGCAGCTAGGGTTTGATCCCTGGCATGCTGTGCCCACCTGCCCCCCAGGGCACACTGAGCTGGTGATTGAGACTGCACGTGGTGTTGTGTGCCTATAATCCCAGCACTTGGGATGCTGAAAATAGGAGAATCACTACGAGTCTAATCAGTGGAGTGAGACCCTGTAGTCACTGTACTATATACATAAAATTAAAACAATAATAATAAAAAAGCATCTATCTGACTGACAATCTTAACTTGGGCTTGTTTCCAGGGTAGGACTTGTAAGCATCTTGGAAAAAAAATCATGCTAGGGATTATTTTCTAGTTAGGTCTTATTTGGGAAGAAATATGGTAGGTAAGTCTAAGCTTTGGCCTAATTCAGTGCCCATTAATTTTTCCCCTGGACACAATAACAATTTATTCAGTAGAATTCTCCTTCTCAAGTCTTGATGAATATAAGTACAAAAGGATGACCATAATTTCAAATGTGCATTTTTGTAGGTTTTCTTTCTGAAAGTTTTGTAGGTTTTCTTCTACTAAGTTATATATCAGTATGTTCTTTTTATTGTCCAACAATATCTTCATAATTGTAGTGTGTTATATGTATCTTGTTAGTAAGTGTTTCACATTGTACCATCAAATACTTGTCTTATCAGATTCTGAACAGCTATAGGTTTTGCAAAACTTATTAAACCAGGAGATAAGACACATTAATGCTGTTACAATTTAATTATTAGCATTCCTCCAGAAAATAATAAGAATGAATTTAGTTTTTAAACACCTTATTACCACAAACCTATGACAACAGAAAACATTAGAATAAAAATATTAATATAATTACACAATATTTATTAAGTAACATATTCTACAACTCCTTGCAATAACATATCTACTGTTTCCTTTTCCTTGAATCAAAACAACTTAAGGCTGTTACGGAGATTCAAACTGTGCTAGCTGCTTCAGCATTTCTCTTTTATGCCCTCTGAACTTTATCCTAAATGCTCAAACCACAACCTCCTAGTAAATCACAATGCTTTGTATAACTTGGGGTAAAATGGCATTTGTTCTACTACCTGACCATAGGTCTGAAATTGTAATATAGTTTATTCCCACATTAGGAAGAGAATATTGCCACCATTAGTGTATCTCTGACAGTATAGTCGCTTCAACAGACTCAGCACTATGTTAGTAAGCATAACAGACTCATAGTGTAGGATTAGTGTTTAACTTTTTATCTGTATATGTCACATGTCCTTACTTTAAGCACTCATGCCCTGTCTAGAATGCCATCTTTATACATTGATGTGAGGTGTACTTTAGACTCTGTTCACCACAGTTACCTTTAAAGAATGGATTTGGTTTTCAAAGTGAATCAGGATTCCATAGTGTCACTAAAGATAGCATACAGTGATCCACCTGCCCTTAAACGATATGTAACAAGACTACTATCTTGAAACTACTTGATCTTCACATCAGTTAAACTATAATCAAACTCCAACTCAACTGTTTTCTAGGTGTGCTCCACATACAACACATATAGACCACATAGAGCAACATTTCCAAGAGAGCTTTTAAATCTATAAATTTCCAAACCCCGCACTAGGCACACTTAAGTCAGGCAGTGAGACCCAGGGGTCTTAATGTTTTCAGAATTTTCTTGGATGATGCTCATTCATATTGAAGTTTCAGGATCATTGATCCTAGTCTATGAAGTCAAAACTAATTTTTTGGTGGAACCAGGGATTGAACTTAGGCCCTTAAACTTGCCAGGGAAGTGCATATTCTACTGAGCCATCTCCCTGGCCCCAAAACTATTTTCAAAATAAATTTAAACATTATTTAACTTCTTCACTGTGTTTATATTTACGTGGATGATGTAAAATCTATGGTGAGTAAATCTGCTGACATTGTAAAGCAAATTAAGAAAGGATACCAAACTGTTTTGACTATTCTTTACCCTGTGTACCTATAGGGAAAAATAATGTCAATTTCACCTAATAATGTTTTTAAAACATCAAAAAGAACAATTAATTTTAAACTCTATCCTGCACAATGTACATAAATGTATACATCTATATGATAAGAGCAGATATAAACCACTTTTGCAAGACACTTCTTTGCCTTGAATTCTCACATCAGGAAAACAGAATAAACTCAAACTCATGCAACATGGAATAAAAAGGGTGAAATTACTACTGATCCTGTGAAAATTCAGAAGATCATCAGTACCTACTTGGAAAATCTTTGTTCTCACAGGACAGAAAACACAGGAGAAATAGACAGATTCCTAGAAATTTATTGATTACCAAAGTGGAATCAAAATGATATAAAAAGTCTGACTAACCCCGTATCAGTTAATGAAATTCAAAACATCATTAAAAAGTTAACAATAAAAAAAAAATCCTTCTCAACTAAAAAACACTTAACAATGAAGAAAAGCCCAGGTTCTAATGAATTTAGGGCTGAATTCTTCAAGAAATTCAGAGAAGATTTAATGCCAATACTCCTCAAACTCTTTACTGAAATTGAAATGGGAGCAATTTTCCCTTACTCATGCCTAGCAGAAAGTATTGCCCTGATATGCAAACGAGAGATAGACCTTATCAAAAAACAGAACTGCAGCCCATTCTCCTAAATAGAGGACCAGGGACATAGTTCAGTGGCCTAAGCACCTACCTGGCAAATGGAAGGTCCCAAGTTTGATCCCTGGTACCCCCAAAACAACATCTACTCGCTAAGGGACATAGAAGCAGAAAATCTACAATAAAATACTAGCAAAAAGAATGCAGCAAATCAACAAGAATGTTATATACAATGACCAAGTGGAAATCATCCCAGGAATGCAAGGATAGTTCAACATATACAAATCAATAAATGTAATATACCATATCAATAGAGCCAAAGACAAATTCACAGGATCATCTCAATAGATGCAAAAAAAGCATTTGACAAAGTCCAACACTCATTCATGATAAAAGCCCTACAGAAAATTGGAATACATGGTGTTTACCTCACCATCTAGGACAAACCAACCGGGAACATCATACTAAATGCAGAAAAAATTAGAGACCTTTACTATAAAATCAGGAATAAGACAAGAATGTACACTCCCTCCATTCTTATTGAATGTAGTCTTGCAAACTTTAGCCAAAGTAATCAGAAAAGAGAGGGAAATAAAAGCAGTAAGAATTGGAAAGGAAGAAGTAAAATTATCATTGTTACAGATCACATGATATTCTGCAAAGAAGAACACAAACTCTCCATCAAAAGACTTGCAAATTTATCCCAACTGTACTGTCTATACACACACATCATGATTTTTTTCTTTCTACAACCCTTCCTTTGTCTACACCTGTCAAAAGTGGGCACTCCATTGACATTCAACTAACTTAGGTGCTTGAACTCGACACCACAATCCAACACAGTCCAGCATTCTGCAACCATAGTGAGTTATTCAAAGAAATTGTCGACCATATCCATTTACAGCTCAGCTTAATATTATGGGCTCACGATGTAT
>PVKA01032975.1:0-24820 GCA_004027165.1 Ctenomys sociabilis | reverse complement strand
TTCTTTCTTTCTCCAATATACCTTTTTAGTATATGTGCTACTGAAGCGAGCACCCTCCAATATATTTTTCATGTCTCACTTGTCTTTAGGTTTCCTGCAACCTCCAATATTCTAGCTCTAAATCACAAGAAACGTAGACTTTCCTTTCAGTCCTGGCTTTTTATTTATTTATTTTTTTTGAGGAACCAGGGATTGAACTCAGCCCTTGCACTTGCCAGGGAAGTGCTTATTCCACTGAGCTGTCTCTCCAGCCCCAAAATTTGAGGGTTTTTTTTTTGGCAGAACCAGGGAGTTAACTCAGACCCTTGCGCTCCTCAGGAAAGCACTTATTCTATTGAGCCATTTCCCCAGTTTCCTTTCAAATGTAAGCAGCTAGTTGACAAAAAGAAAGTGACCTGCTGCTCCTATTACCAATTCTCGATCTATAAATTAGTAGGTTCCCTCAGTGTTTCTCTTATATCTATCTCTCTCTACCCATAACTTCCTCAAATTTTGAAGCCCGACCTCTGGCCCTACTCCATAACATTTATGTTTTTATTTAAAGATTTAGATCATGCCATGCAAAATGCCCCTCCCTTTCTCCGTCTCTCATGGGAGGTGGCCCTGTCACCCAACAGCAGCGCTTCTCCTAAGGCTCTGTGTGATACAGTTCCTTCCCACATCCCTGGGAGGTTGGCTTTGCAAAGCGTCTCCTTTGGTCTTGCATAAAGCATTAACGTTTCTTCCTCTATTAGTTTCTTTTTTTTTTCACTCTCGGTGAATAAGTATGCTCAAATGCCCCATCTTAAGAAGGTCCTATGTTCTATCTACTAATTCACTGCTTCCTGACACAATCTATGCTTTTTAAAGAATAATCGGTACTGAATTTGTCTATGCTCTCACTTTTTACTTTCTCTTCAGCCCACTGAAATCCAGCCTCTGCCTCCACCACACCAGTGAATTTATTAAAGCTGCTATGGCCTATGAATCATCTCCAGCTCCTTTTGCTTTCGAGTGATATTTGACGTCTTTCACTACTCCTTTTTTGTAGAAGTCATGTTTGAAGTTCTTTACATGTATATTAGTTGAATGTGAGCTTTCCAGGGGCCGGGGAGATGGCTCAGTGGAATAAGTGCTTCCCTGGCAAGCACAAGGGCCTGAGTTCAATCGCTGGTTCTACGAAAACAATTGTGCCCATAAACGCTATAAAAACCTGTCACTTGCTTCTCTTTCAAAGTAACGCTGAAGGCTGGGTCACAGTCCCGTTGGCAACCTGCTCCCCTCCACCTCCTGCCTGGCTGTCATACACACCCTTCACACTTCCTGTTCTGATTCATTCAGGTGTGGACCACTTTTTCCACCATGCTTTATTCTGTTCAGAAATAATATCAAAATTTCTATCATATACTGTTTTTACATAGCTAGACTTTGCCCAGTCTTAAATTTTTAGATCAACATTCAGATCAAAGTAATCTTCTTGAAGGAACCCTCCTTACCCCTCTATTTAATGCAGGTGCTTCTTCTCCAGATAGAGGCTTCAATACTACTGGCACTTCTCACCCTGCACTTGTTGGCTGATTTTATTATATTTTTTACTCTAGCCTGGAAGCTCAATGTGTCGCATACATAGTTCTAAGTACTTCATACCCAGGTTGCAACAGTATCTAGCATGAGCTAGTCATTCAGAGCTGCTTAATGATTACTCTCCTCTCTAGACGATGAAAGCACTTAGGAAACCTACCTAGGCAAAATACTACTTAAATATAATATTTTGTTAATTGTAAAGAATAAGAATATATACATATATATTTGGAGAATATGTAGCAATATCTTAAAGGATCTGCTAAGTCAAAATGTATACAGTAATGGGTATATACCCATTGTACACTTCTTTTTTTTCTGGTGGAATCAGGGATTGAACTCAGGCCCTTGTGCTTGCCAGGGAAGCACTTACTTTACAGAGCCAACTCCCCGGCCCCTCATTGTATACTTTTGAAAATAGAAAATAAAGAATAGGAAAACTGACTCAAACATTAGTGATTGAATTATGGATCTTGGTACATTGATGACTTTTCAATTTTTAGAGTAATTTCAGTTAAAATTAAATAACATTAAGTTTGCATAATATTAAACTTTATTTTATTGCTTCTTGCATAACCTGTTTGTACATATTTAACTTGTATAGTATTGCCTTTTGTCTTCTATTCTCTGTTAAAACACAAAGAAAATATTCTCCAAGTATGGCTTAAAAAAGTGAAAAATCATCTCTCCTCCCAAAAAGTTTTTAACACAGTCGTATGGAGCAATGCTTACCAATCAAAATGTTTATGCAAATAACTGCATCGAGATTGGCTTGTAAGTAAGCGCAGTGGAAACTATCATTCACCTCTGATGAGCCAAGCAGATAGCATATGCAAATCTCAGTGCTGCATAATAGCTTTTTCTGGACTTCTAACTTCAGTTTCCTTTCAGAATATTAGTTTTAACAATTCTAGCCTACAAAATCCATGGACATTAACGGGACAGATTTTTTTTGACATAAAGTATTTTAAGATATAAAAGATAACAATTATACTCTGAGTGAATACTTGTTTTTTTATAACACCAAATTACAGGATTTATACTTGCTTAGAGGCTATTCATGTTAAAATAGGCAATCATTTCTTTTGGTATTAGACTATGTGTCAAATGACTTTGTGCAAAAAACTTGAAAATATGATTGGAAATAAACTAACATTAAATTTTCATTAAATGACTGCATGATTTGTTCTACCTTAGCAGATCACATTTGTCTATTGAGTTTTTAAAATTTTCAGAATCTTGTAGGTAATACTTCATTTTGTTGACCTACTATAGATATGAAAAACTTTATTCTAAATCGTATATACATGTCTTACTTTTCCTATTCAGGTCTAACAAAATTCATCTTCATTTCTAGTTATTCTGAACAAAAAGAAGAGAATCTTTTCTCTAATGGTAATAGGTTTTGTTACTAAATTAATATTATTAGTGATTTTTTCACCCTCCTCAATAAATCAGTAATTTTGACAGAATACATTAGGTTCAGTATAATACATCATAATGATTTAAAAAGGTATACTGATTATAAAATATAATCTATAAGTCATATTAAATCTCTAAAAGACATACGAGAAAACAGATTTGAAAATGAGAAATTGCATTGTCTTTTTTTCTATTGTATTATTAGAACTTTTAAAAATGTGCTATTGTTATTGTCCAAATTCATGCATTTCAACGTCAAATGTGATTTAGAGGGTGACCTCCCTGAACGTTTCCTCACATATCAATCATGTGAGCTACAATAGAAATAATCTTAAGAATCTATGAGATCATAATACAATTGATTTTTATGATTCAGGTACAATTTTCATTGCTGAACAAAGTTCTTTTCCAAGTTTCCTCTAAATGTGTGAAATAAAGAGTGAAAACTTCAATATAGTGCTTAAATTGTGAGAATACAGTGGGGTAATTTCCTTCTACTCTTGGCCTATGCCACTTGTCTATGACAATAGCTTGCTATCAAATTTAAAACCCTTATTCAGAGGTTAATGCGAGGTGGTAACTCCATTCAGTGTTATTTTGGCTTAAGGGCATAATGTCACAATTTGGTGCATCCTCTAATGACTTTTTCTTTTTTTCCTCTAAAGGCAGCTTACAGCTTAGACCTAGTTCAGCGAATTTCCTTGTAAGGTCCTTGGAAGACTGGAGAAAAAAAAGTACAATTGATTGCGTGGCCAAATTTCTGTTCATGCCTGCTTACTGATTTTTGTTCATTTCACAAATAAACAAGGCATGAATACATCAACTCACAAACCATAAACAATAAAGAACTTCATCCTGTAAGTTTGCTACGGCCAGCAGTTTGTGGCTGAATCTGCTATTTGTCATAAGATAAATGATAAAGTGATTGCCATTTGTCACCGAATACACAAGAGGGGTGCTCAGCTGTAAACCACTCAGAGGCACACTACAGTAAATATTGCCATTCTTATCACTGACTTCCTTTAAAAGGGCGCCCTGAAACTATGAGAATAAAAGGACATTATGTTTGGCGTAAAATTCTTATTCTTCCAGCCTAAGAAGAAAACAGAATAAACACTAAACATCTGAGTAGACCCACTTAAAAACCTTGTATTGTATTTACTGCAGCATAGAAAGCATGCAAACACAGGATGTCTTTTATAAAGAAAGGTATTTTATAAAGTTGAACGCTGAATTTAATTTATATGTATTGTTCCCACTTTTGTACTGTTCAGTGGTTTTTAATACAAACTTTTTTATGTTTCAGACAGTCACTGGTGCTTGACGGCTTCCAGCTATATTAATAGAGGTTATAACAGCACCCATACATTAATATCATCTGTGTTTTATCTAAACTATGATTGAATTTTGGGAGTGCCTAAATTCTGTGTCGATATAGGTTCTCCCAACTACATGAACTTCATTAATTTCTTTGAGGCTACTGTACAACAAACTAGGGAAATAAGAAAATGCAAATGATATATTAAGAAAAAGAAGTGAGGCTCATGAAGTCTCTAAGCTGGCATATTCTTTAGCAGCAGAATACCACATCAGATAATGAGAAGGCATTGCAGTAACAGCACTGTCTGGTACACTAAAAAGGCTCCAAATCTGAAGCTTATACATAAAAGAAATACAGACACTCACAGTGTTTTGGGATTTGTGTCATTTCCCCTTCCAAGAAAAAAGCGAAAGTGAAAAACAGCTGACATATATTGTCTGAGACATTAAAAAAATGTTTATACCTATCAGTTTTATCATGGAATATATCACTTTTCACAAGAGAACTTGGATTAAATAACACATAACCTGAAATATCTTTACACCATTAGACACAGTTCCTTCAAGATTAAGGTTGAAATACACTGGTGGAGAAATGAAGGGAGGTGTGCCTTTTATAGTATCTTTAAATCCAAGCAGAATAACAAGTAGAAAAATAATATTTCATGGCAGATGTTTCCAGAATCCAATCTTTTAAATTTGAGTGATTGCATTTCTCTAACATGCTACAATAAATTAAATTTTAAAAATCAAATTATAAGTTTGTCTTTTCCCATATAGTCCAACATACAAAATTCATACTTTTCATTCACAATGTATTAGTAATAGCAGCTGAAAAACATCGCTTTATTCCTTGTGCTACAGCATATGAAAAATCTCCCAAATATTTGATGCCAGGAGTTGAGATTTCCTGACATAAGCTAATACATTTTTCATTAAGTGCTAATGGATGAAAATGATTAGTTAGATCAAAGGAATGTGGGCACAGACCCTCACTACGAGTGTCAACACTACATATCAAATTAATTATCTATGATTATTTGTTCAGTTATTGCTCTATTATTTATTACTGCTGCACATAAAAACAGTTCTAAAATCAGTAATATTGTTGTTAATTTCTGTATATTAAATTCAAAACTATTAACACTTGCAATATATATTCATGTGACTCACAAATATCAGTATCTGTTCAGGATACATTTGCATTGTGAACATTTGGCTTGATGATTAATTCTTAAGATGAAGTAGTATACTGTTGTTTATAAAACTCATGTTACAATATAAACCTCAGTTTTTTTGTATCGTTCTGATTCTTCTTTCTCATATTTTTTTCTCTACAGAATTCATTGCTCTGTTTATTTCAGCATTATCTACCAGCCACTTTTATGTTTCCATTTGATAAATCTATTTTTTAATGGATTAGGTTATTTCATTGATATATGCATTTTATTGCTTTGCAACATTCAAAATATTGTTTCAGGGCTTTTCTTGTTTGGTATACAAACAGAGAACAGCAAAAGGAAAGGCTGACTTTTAGGCTTTTGACAGGAGTCTTGTATAAGTGGAAGACTTTTAATTCTCAAATTGTTTCACTTCAATAACTCTTTTAAAGTTGTTGCGCCAAGATGCCTGGCGGATTAAGCTCCATTGCCTTTTCTTGTTTTGAACTAATGTATTCTTGATCACCGTTTAATGAAACTATATACCACATGGAGATTTCACATTAGATAAGCCATGTGAAACCCTCATCAGACAAGTAGCTCTGGCTGGTGGTAATCCTTCAGATGAAAATTTCAGACTAGCAGGTTTTCCAATTTAAATGAACCCCTTTAACTATAAAAAATTGGCACGGTATGATTGCTAAAAATTATTTTTAAATTTTTATGTTGCCAAAGTGCCCTGGTGGCTGTAAAAAACAGAAATACTGCCGTAAATACAGAAAACATTAACTGGTCACTGAGGGGATCCAATTTACAACCCATAGAGACAACTCACACAGCTCACTGACACTGGAGCTATTGGGTTTGTGATAGGGCATTTGGCTCTGCTCCCCCCACACAGAGGCAAAGCTCGTCTGAAATATGCAATTAAATAGATTTATTCTACAAGTTTCTCTAGTCAGTGGTTATTACTCACTCTTACTTCACTGCACTCTGATCTATAGAATTTTCATGATGAGTTCAGGTAGCCTTTCAGAAGCAACAGAACTTGTTATGAATTTTCGATGAAAAATTATTTTGAGGGAATTAATACATGCTATTTAATTTTTTTTTGTTAAAGTAACTCTATCCATGTTAAATGACTTACCTGTCTATTTTAATTCTAACCTAGAGTCCCTGCACCTATGAATAGTTTCACAGCTTAGATTTTTAACTAGTAGAAGTCTGTTATTTTTGGCTTAAAACTGATTTATAGGTTTGAATTCCAAACGAGACAGGAAAAGAATATATTTAGGTTTGGCCTGCAGCGTATATTACACTTTGTTTTAGTTTTGCACAAGTGTCAGTGACTTGTGCACAAGTAGAGGACATATCAAAGGTTCTTCCTTTTGTTCCTAATAGACAATATCAGTAAGTATTATTTTGAAACAAGTATTGATACATTTTGCAAAGGAATGCTATTGTCATCCCATTGTGACACACAATGTAACCATTTACAGGGGAATCTATTCTGGAAGCGCAGATGTAATTCCTTATGAAGAAACTAAACCTATGGCTATTTCAAAAATAAGGAATAAAAAATGAAACTAGTAGTTCTATGCAAGCAGTGAAGATAGAATCAGAGGTGGGACAAGATGTGAGTCTTATGTAGGTATATCAGTGACACTAACATTGGTGTGCATTTGCCACAAATGAAGGACCTGAGGACAGGCATGGTAGTGTACCTCCTGGAACCCTTGAGAGGATGAGGTAGGAGGATTGCTGAAAGCTGGAGAGCAGCCTGGGCTGCAGAGGGAGTTGGAGGCCAAGCTGTACTTCATAGTGAAATCTTGTCTCAAAAAGAAGAAAAAAATAGAAGAAGGAGCTGGTAACTTTGAAAGAGAAAATTGCTATGGTCACAGGATTTAACTGTGCTCTTAACCAAATACTGGTATATATTTTTGGGAAAATTTTAACAGGCTCATAATCATTGAAGGTCTTGTCAAATGAATCAATGGCTTTCCATTTGTCTTCCAATACCAATAACTAGATATGATCAGAGTGCATTCTGTAGTAGTGAACTATTTTAAAGTTTGCCAAACATATGATGAGAAAATATGTACAGTTATTAGCAACAAGCATTACAAATTAAAACAACACCAAAACTGCATCTGTGAAGGAGCAGAGTGGCCATTATTCAGGTTTACTTAACCTGCTCACAGTTACTTAATGAAATCAGGTCACTGTGGTATTACTGCCTCTTGTAACTAGTTGCACTCAAGTGAAGCACAACAGAAAGGTCAATTTGCATCTGTACTAGATCAAACAGGCCTCAGGAAAGATCTGGACACAGTGTTCTCTCTATAAAGTATGGCAATAACAAAGAAGATAGATATGCAGAAGTTAAGGAACCCAGAGTCTTCTTTTCCAGAAAGGTAGGTTTCCACAGCTTAGACGGTTCATTTGAGCAGGAGTTGGGAGAGACCTATGCACTCATCACAGTTACTGCCAGGAAAGGGAAACTGGGAAATACAGAGGAAAATTTGCAAGCATGAATGAAGAGAGAAAACTCCAATCTCTTGTTGAGGAAGCAGTGTGACAGGAAAAGTCTTGCTTCAAACAATAAATAAGCAAGGAACTATGCATGACCAACAAGTGACTGCAGAAAAGGGCTATGGGTAAAACCCTTTTCTATACTCATTTGCCCCACCACAGGAATAATCTTTCTTGTGAACCACCAAGGCAAAAAAATACAGTCAAGAACTACAAATTCATAGGCATTTTGAGTTGCTAATTTTATTGTAAGATCTTAACATTGTGGAAATGTCTTAAACCTTTGTAAACATGCAAAGAGAGATTCCAAAATAGTATGCTTTGTTATGTATTATCTTTTCTTGTACCTGGCATATGTTAGCTGTACTATTAAACGACAGTCTGTGAAAAACTAACCTTCCTTAGAAATAAAGGAACTTTAAAAATAATGCTAAGGCTAAAAGTGGTTTGTACTGAAAGGAAATCACAGTAAACAGATATAGAATGCTCACTATAAGTTTTTCATTTCAAAGCAAAATTTAGATCCACTTTGTAAGAAGGGATATTTTGAATTGGTAACTGCTTAACTTAGGGAATCTTGAACAAATTCCATCAAAAAGGAGAGAACACAGCAGACTTGATCTGTGAATGTTAAGATCTTACAATGAAATTAGCAACTCAAAATGCCTATGAATTTGCAGTTCTTGACTGTATTTTTTTGCCTTGGTGGTTCACAAGAAAGATTATTCCTGTGGTGGGGAGAATGAGTATAGTTTGAAAGAAAAAAACACTGTCATGTCCACCACCAGTAGCAACAACTAATTTCTCTAAACACAGAGCTCACCTTAGATCTTCTACAATTCCAGATGTCATCTACTTATCTAGGTCTCTGACAAGAATTTATTAACTGCCAGGCACTGTAGTATGTTGAGTTAAACCCCTGTGTTGTAGCTGATAAAGTCTATTTTAAAATACTTAGTGGGCACACATTGATACGTACACAAGCAAACTTACATATTACCTTGCCTGTTCCTTGAGGAATTAACCTGATTTTTCAATTCCAGTGAGGTGTCTGAGACACAGTAAAAGAGCAGGTTTATATTTTTCACTAAGTATTTTAAGCTTGAGTAGCAATTTACAACTAACAGCTGTAGTTATGTGGGAACAGCCAGCCACAGACCACTTCTGACGTCCTTAGTTCAGCTATACCAAAAATAATGTGCATGCTGACAATCGGAGAAATGAATTTCTCATGTTTGGTGACCAAATTGTGTTCAACAATTATTTTTGAATGATTGTGTTCTAAGTCTGTGCAAACAAGAAGACAGAATCAAGGACAGAGTGGAGGTTAACAGATCTGGATGTCATTTTATCAGTAGAAAATCCTTCCTTCCTGAGTTCCCTTGCTTAATTTCACCTTGGGGTATTGAGATTGTTACTTTTTCTTTTAGCAGATCCTCAGGAGGGAAAGCGAAGCTAACTAGTCTATAAAGGAAGAAAATTGCTCGGAGACTAAGATTTGAACCTGCTACTGGACTGTGCTATTTTCAATTTTGTTAAATTAGAAAACTTTCCCAGATCCCACCTCCCTGAATAATCCTAGATTGGATTTGACCATGAAACTAAGTGATATCACATTTGGAAGAAGGAGTGAAGCACTGGCTGTTGGCTTTGGAAAGCAATGCAGCCAGATAGGCCACCAGGGCTATTGATGGAGAGACATGGAGGGACCCAGCTTTTCCTCAGCCCCTGAGCCACTCAGTTTACCTTTCAGCTACATTTGTCTTCCTTTCTTTCCTGCCCCAAAAGGCTACTCTCTTCTCTACGAAAAGCAATCATAACCTCTTCCCAGTGTCAGTTGCCTTTGGGAATGCTGACCTGCATGAGACTCAGCCTCAACACATCTGATTGCTTTCAGACTAACAACTGGACCCATATTCCAGGAGGTTCCTGAATCAGGTTTGGGCTTTATCTTTACTTCCCAGATCTGTGTCTGTATCAAATACATGAAGGAATTACAAGAGGTTCTTGAAGTATATTAAAACAAAAACCTTGAGGATATATATGGAAATGTACTCTGAAGAACTTGATTTATGGTGACAGAAAATAAGGTTGGAGTAAGTCAGATTTCTTTATACACTGCACTGAATTCAAAGGATCATCTTGAGAAGAATTTATAAACTCTGTGTGCTTGGTGGGTCTGATAAAACAGAACTCAAAGTTGGCCCAAAATTCAAGTTGAAATTTCAGAACTCACTGGGAACATGGAGCAATGTAGTGAAAGTCTTAGTGACTCATGGAAGGGGTACCCTCTCGGCTTCCTCAGGCCCTGTCCATGCTCCCCAGGAGCACTCACAAAATGCACCCTTCAATGAAGCTTGGAAAAGATAATATGAGACAAAACTCCAAAGTTCTTGCAGAGCTCAGAGGCATCTGACAAGTTGGGAAATTACCCTTAAATTGAGGTATCTGATTTTAACGAGAAAGTATAAATTCTATTGTGGTACAAACCAAATAAAAGCGTCAAACCAGCAGACACAACCTGATAGGATTGTGCACGAAGTTATGATGCCAGTTAAACTATATGAGTCAGAAAAATGTCCTCCAAAATGTGGTGAAATTACAAATTAGCAGTTACTATAAGGACAAGAATTTGTGTTTATGGTTATCAAAATTGTAATGATATAACCCCAGGATTCCCATCCTTTGATTATCCAATCACTAATCTAGATTTCTCTATATTTATTAGTATCCTAAAGTAATAAGTTACACTACTGCTGAGAAGGTACTTTGCAAATGGAGTTAAGGGTGTTAATTACACATCTAGTTTTCACTTATGAGTATATGTTCAAGTGGCATCCACTTGAGTATAAATACTTCAAGCTTATCATTCTTCATAGCTGAGTAATACTCCATTATATAGAAATACCACATCTTTTTCAACCATTCCTCATGTGATGAACATCTTGGTTGTTTCCAAGATTTTGCTATCACATATCGTGCTGCTATAAACATGGGTACACATATATTACTATGATACAATGCTTTCAGTTCCTTTGGGAAAATTCCCAGTAGGGGGATAGCTGGCTTGAATAAACAAGACACACATGTGTAAATATCATATACTCTCCCTAGTATAAGAAGCAAAAAGCAGAAATACAAATGGAAACGTACAACAACAACTAAAATCAATTGAGTCAGATAAGGCAAAGTGAATGGCATATGCTGCAGGATACTAATCAGCTTTTCTTCTGGATGGTTAACAACCTAAGTTCACAGATCAAAGTTGGAGAAATAGAAGAGCCATAAGGCCAGCCAACACTTTGGCCCTAGCCTTTCAAGGTCAGCGAAGTCTCAGGACATAGGAGAACCTGTACTGCAACATCATGAAACTCAGTTGAGCTCCAAATTTTCTGAACATGGAGATTATGGAGCTACAGAGGAAAGAGAGAAGTTCTATAGTGTGCCTGGGGAGAGTCACATGGAGAGAAATCTTTCTCTCAGGCTCTCACAGAGAGCAAACTGGTCAACCATTGGCCATGACTCATCCACATGGATGACATAGTCAAAGGATCTACAGAATAAGGTACAAGATAAACCCTGAGGGGACTTCACTGACTTCATAAGAAACAAAAAGTAAATGTGTTGGTATATAAGTCTTGCTCTATCTAGGTCTTAACCATCCAGCAGAAAAGTATAAAAATGAAGTATACACCACGGGGCCATAATAATAAGTTGAGCTGTAAATGGCTATGGTCGACAACTTCAGATAACTCACTGTTGTTGTGGAATGCTGGACTATGTTGGATTGTGTTGTTGAGTTCAAGCACCTAAGTTAGTTGAACGACAATGGAGTGCCCATCTGTGACAGGTGTGGACAAAGGAAGGGGTATAGAAAGGAAGAATCATGATGTGTGTATGGACAGTACAGCTGGGGTAGATAATGCTGTGCTTCTACATAATTCTATGAGAGGCAAGATTTGCACTAATGGTGGTTGGACAGGATAATATGTCAGCTTCTAGTACTATGGACAACCACTAGGAAAGTAACAAGATAGAAAGTATTAGTTATTGAATCTTTGATGTAATTCAGGTATAAAAAGATATGATATGTAAACAGCTATACTCTCTTAATTTACTGATAAGAGACATATGGTATAATAATGTCTATAAGTATAATATCATGTATGCACCTTCTATGACACCAAAACATTATGAAAACACTTTGCAGTGTATTAATTTATTAAATCCATCATGTCAAGGTATCTTAAAACTGTCTCATTGATACTTGTACTTCAATAAAACAAAAATAAAAAAATTACACATCTATGAAAACCAGAAGTTATCCTGAGTTGTCAAGCAGTGTAATCTGATCATCTAAGACTTAAAATATTTTGGATATGGTCTAAGTGTGTTTTGCAAATATACATGCCCAGGAAATTTCATCTCTAGTGGTATTAAGAGATGATGAAGTCTTTGACTTTAAGGGCAAGGAAATCTGATTGTGGGGGGCACTAATCTAAAAAGGGATTGATATAATTTTCTTGGGACTAAAATTAGTTTCTATGAAAAAAAAAGTTGTGTTAAAAGAGCAGACCTGACCTTGAGTTGTTCTGGCCTCCTCTTTTGCCAGGTGATCTCTCTTTATTTTCTGCATGAATCTTCTCCACAATGCTATTACCCAGCCAAGGGACCCTCAGCAGAAGATAAATGTACATATTTACTCATTTGCATAAGTGTTTCAGACTGTTTTGTGCTACTATAACACAACAGCTGAAATGCTATAATGTATAATGAACAGAAATTTATTTTATTGTAGTCTAGAATCTGGGAAGTCCTCGCTAAGGTGCTGACATCTATACAGACACTTTCATTGCAGTCTTACATGGTGGAAGGGCAGTGATGCCAATGGATATCAAGCTCATCTGCATTAATCCTCATGGGCTCTTTATGTGTATAAATAAAACTAATCCACCAAAGAGAGAAGAACCTTCATGACTCTCTTAGCTCTCAAAGGTGGGAACAAACATTCAGTCCATAGCACTAAATGGCCTACATATGGGAGTCAACATTAATTAAATGTTTACTGTCTTCTAGGCAATGAAATAAATACTTTATAAATATTTCCCATAACCTGTATCATAGTTATGAGCTCAATGGGAAACCACTAGTTCAATTGCATAATTTGTCCAAGATACTAAAATGGGTAAATCCAAGTTCCAGGAATAGAACCAGGAGCCATCCAACTCCAGAGGTTAAACTGAGCTACCGAGGTACGGGGCTGGAGGGGCACTGATATCTTACACTTCATCCCCCCTGGAAACTCTCCGTGGCTAGTCACTGCTTACAAACTATCACCAACTCTGGGATGGTTTTACATTCACCAACATCCACATCTGAACACGCTCACTCCACATATCTCATCATTCAGAAACTTAGCTCTCCTTGCCTCGAGGCTTTCTCCTATATTATGCTGAACCACAGACACTGGCACTAAACAAACAATTCTTAGCTAATAGTTGTGTACCTAGGATCATGGTTGATCATAGATTAAATAACTCTGTGGCTCATCAGACTGTTTCTCTATATTTATTAGTATCCTAAAGTAATAAGTTACACTACATTGATCATTTATTTTGTTTTTCCTGTTTCCCTTTCCCCAGTGTGAGATGTAAAATATATGTAACTCTGTATATTGGTCTGTGCCCTCTGAGACTCGATGTGAGCAAGGATTATGCTTCACAATGCCAAATAAAGTCAAGAATGTCATGTGCAGTGCAGAATTAACCATAACTAAGGAGAGGTCTGCCTTTGCCCCCATCTGCTGCTGGGAGATGACTGCTGAGACCCCTGAATTTCTGCTCATCTGGGGACTTTGGACCATGGAGAGTCTAACAACAAGACTTATGACTGTAATCTTGAATCACACACTGTTAGCTCCAACCTTTAGGGGAACTGACGATTAGGCTACCTCAGAGGAAGGGGACACTGAAGGCCAGACAAGTGGGCCATATGTGCCTGAGCTCCAGGAAAACAGTGGACACTTATGCCTTCCCTGCTTGGCCATGCCTTGAGCATACTGTCCCACCTATTGGCACAGAGGAGTTGCAACTATGTCTCTGCAGTCAGATGAGGAATTGAAGCTGTAGCTCAGAGCCCCTTTTGTACTCTGGACCATGCTGTTCATTAGGGGTGTGAATTATGGTTCTCCCTCCTCTGATCACATCAGTCCTGACAATATCCACTGTCCAGTATATCCAAGTGGTTTACCTTTCTTCACACAGACAAGGGTTGTGAAGTGGTGACAGTGGTGGGCTGAAACTGAAGGATATTTTCACTTCATGTGCTGAAGTAAAAGGTTTCTTGGCAATCAGGTAACACATAAGCCTGATTTACTAATGAACATTTTGAGAAAAGCTTAATCTATTTTATATTCTGTCTATTTTTGAATTTCAGAAAGATGCTGAACTACTCAAGTTTTTATGAGTCCTGCTGGGGTTCAACTTTCCTTGACTGTTGGTAGGTTTCACAATCACTGGCCAACTCAAGGTCAGCCTACAGTGCATTCATGAACAGTGGAAATGACTGCCTTCTGCTTTCCTGTTTATGGGAAGATATTTGTGTGCAGGTTTGAAGTATTAGAAAAGCACCGATTCTGCTTTCCCATGTGCAACTTCAAAGCTAGGAAATTAGAGGAAAGTCTCGATCAGTGCCTCTCAGGAAGTTTCCCAAATGGATCTGTGGAATGAGAAAAATGAAACTGCTGCTGTCTTCCACACTAAGCTGTTTTATCCAGGACATAATTCTTGTGCTTGAATCCTGAAACAGCAACATAGAGTTGCCACAGGTAGGAGAAAAAAAAAAGGATCCTTTATCTTAAAGATATTCAATTTCAAAATTCAACTCTAATCTAAACTTATGGGCAATAATGCAGAAATTAGAGTCAAAAGCTAAAAAATATTTTACTAATTTTTTGCTTAGTACATTCATTGTCTTTTTCCATAAAGTGTGTTACACATTATAAAAATCAACAAAGGTTATCGAAAAACATTTTCATTATTTTATATAGTACAGAAAATGAACATGACACTGTACGATAGTTTATATATTCCATTTTCTTTCTCTTTATAGCCTATTTCATTTTCTCTCAAACTGTTATTATTATCATGGCACCCAAATTTGAGATATGCAGCTCCCTCAGGAGGTCAGGTACACATGCTGTCTATAAGCAAATAAATCAGACAGTGGGAGGGCTATTTGTGCAGTGTTAACAATACTCCCTACAGGACACTGAGCACGTCACTTTTGTGAAATTTGCCAGAGCCTCAGAGCCTGATTCAAAATCCTAACTCTTGCAGTGAATGCATGGTTCGTATCTTCTATGACCACTACTGACCGCTGGCTGAACACAGAGCAGGAGCAGGCCACCCCTCCTGCCACATCCCCCTCCTTTGGTACCCTCCACCCTTTCCTATTCCTCGTCTGTTTTCCTCTTTGATGCTCCTGAAAAGCTTAAAAAAATGGAAATGACCTAGAAACTTTTGGTAATAGACAAATAATGTCCAGATGCTGTGGAACACTTTAGGCTAAGATCTATGCTTATGAATCTATGCTTATGAACAATATAAGCTTGCAGATAACTCACTTCTATAATGTCACATAGTTTTTCTAAAAGCAATCTTTTGTGATCTTCCTGATCAAGTAAATTTCATATCATTTAAAGCAAATTAGGGTGCCGGAGAGTTGCTCAGCAGATTCAGTGCCTGCTTAGGCAAGCACAGGGACTGGGGTTTGATCCCCTCCACCACATGCTGTGCTGGTCCCACCACTAGGCATGCTCACTCGGCCTCAGAGACCTGGCATGGTAACCCATGCCTGTAATCCCAGTGCTGGGGATGCTGAAAACAGGAGGATCACTAGGAGTCCGAGCTGTATAGTGAGACCCTGTACCAAATACATTAAAAAATAAAGTAGAAAAGACAATGATGTCTTTTTAATTATATGAACGAGCTAAAATGATGTTAAGCTACTTTACACACAACCCACTTTATGTGATACATGTTTTTAAATACAATATCAGCATTAATATATTGGTACATATTTACTGTCAGACGATGCGTGATTTCACTGACGCCTTTGTTCATGATAAGGTGAGATAACAGCACAGCAAGTCTTTCAAATGATACCAGCTTGCTTTTTATCACTAACAACCTTTTTGGTAAGAGAAAAAGAGACAGTACTTAAAGGTATTTCTGTTGTCTTGCTTTTGTCCTCTTAGGGATAGAACAGAGAGCCTCCTGTAGGCCACATACCTGCAGCCTCTGTGTACTCTAATAACCTTCTTCCTACTTATTTGTTAGTCAAATATTAAAATGATACTCATCAATCCTCATTATGGAGAATAATATATTTTATGTACTAGGAACTCCACATACAGTTTTAAAATTAAACAATTATCCTGGTTTAAGCATTTCTGATGTGAACTCTGAGAGAATCATGCTTGTGTGAACAAATTTAAATATACTTCATCCTCCTGACATAATACTATATACATATTTGCATTAATTACATCTGGGCTAGAATGAAAACAACGTAGCTTCTCAAGTTCCCATGTAGTAAAAGTTCCAGCTGCAGTTTAGATTAATTGCAACTCTATGCATCTTTATCAATGTGAAGTAATCCTTTCTTCAAGCTATGTAAAAAATATACTTCACTTTGAGTTTTATATTGTTTAAAAATACAATATTTTCAAGCATCCTGCCATTTAATGGACTCCTGGTCATTTTCTTACAGGCCGACAGACTTCAGTCTGTCTGGCTCAGGCTTCTCTCCCTTTCCATTCCTGTTCCACCATCGTTCTGTTTGACTTCAGTGTCAATCTGGATGACCCTTTCAACATTGTAATCTTAGAATTTATGGACTTACTCAAATCAAGTTAAGTCCAATTCCATGTTCCATTAACCATTCATATCTTCACTCACCTTCCTTACTTCGTTATCACCTAGAATGGTGCCACCTCAGAAGAGTTGAGCTCGCTGTACCTCATTTTCTGACCACAGTCTTGAGACTCCTGCCTCATTTTTTCTTACTCCCATTTCCACCTCATGCTTGCCCCTATGGGGCTGCATCTTGGAGCTTCCTCTGAATCTTCTCCCAATTATTAACTATTTCCTCAGGTCTCTGACGTAATGCCTGTGCTTATCATGTTCACAGTTCTATTTCCACTCAAGCTCTTGTCTCTTGAGCGCTAAATTCCTGCATTCAGATGGACACCCAACTCCAGTCAGATCTCTCAGAGTTATCTCACATTCAATAATGCCCAGATTCAAATCTGTTCCTCAAGCTGTCGTCTCTATTTTAGATGCTGACTCCATCAGCTAGCCTACTGTCAGAGTCAGAACACTGATGTTTGGACAGTTCCTCCCACCAAGGGCACTCAGAGAGTCTCAAGTCCTGCCTGTGCTAACTAAGAATAATCTGGAATTCATTCTGTCATTTCATCAGAAAAATCTTCATTTCAGCACTAAATTCCTTGCTAGCATTCCTTAATCTAATGCCATGCACTCCTTCCCAATTTATCATACATAATCAGTTACAGTCAATCATAATGATGTAATGGGACACATAGAAAAAGAACTGTTCTACCTTACCACAGTGGTATAAACAAACAAGCCTCTCCAATGAGAAACTTCAGAGACTAATCTCCAGCTCTTCTAGGTCCTACTAACCCCCCAAAATTAAAGTGCGGATGAGATCAGAGTCTATTCTAGTCTGTTAGTGTCGACAAAAGATCAGAGAAAATATTTGCTAATTTTGGAGGTATTTTTCTCAGCTGCTATAGTTGACAACTATAGCAGCCTGATTATTCCTAATGTAACACACACAGATTTTTAATATAACATGCAATGTCTTCCTGGTGCGGCTTCTCCTTGCCCTAGATCTATGAACATAATAAACAACCTGCTTTCCCTAAATCTGTACTAATTTTTGATACGTGTATGCTTTTGCTCATAATGTTTCCATTATTTGAAGTATTATTTCCTTAACTATCTTTTACCATCTTACAACAATTAATGCTGGGATTATCTTCTTAGGAAGATTTCTCCGATTTCCCTTAAGTTTTTTTGGGGGTAGACTCCAGAAACTTGTGCTTGACTCAAGAAAACAATTTGCTACAATGCAGTTTAATTTACTTTTGTTTTTTCCTTCTACCTCTGTTCAGGAAGAGTAAGTGAGAGCTGACATTGCCTTTCATCCAACACATTGAAGCTTGCACAAATTGGGACAGTCACCACATGACTTCAAATAAAAAGATAGGTGGATAAACAGCGATATCCTCTATCTGTGTGAAGATAAGTTGAAATGTACATTTCACTATGACTCAGGAGTTCCATCATTTCACTTGAATATTGAAGACCTACTATGTCTTAGACATGGTGATGGAATCTGAAAGTACCTACCCAATTGGGTATGATTGTTTCCTTTACACAACTTTTTCATATGGATGGGAACCACAGATTAAAGAAAAACTATATAATGTAACATATAATACGTTTTACCTTAGTTTTGTTTCTTTCTCCTTTGATAGAAAATATACTACCTGGGATTTACAATTTCCAAACAGAAAATATATAATGCTATTACTAAAGTTTGTTTTTTTAAAATTTATTTGGCACAGGGTCCCACTATGCAGCGTGGAGTCCTAGTGATCCTCCTGTTTTCAGCCTCCCCAGTGCTGCAATTACAGGCGTGAGCCACCACACCCAGACTCAGTCTTAGACTCAGCAAGCCTGGAGGTGGGGTCGGCACAGCATGTGGTTCCAGGAATCAAACCCTGGTCCTGGTGCTTGCCTAAGAGTCTGTAAAGCTGTCTCACCAGCGCGATTCTATTACTAAAGGCTTTTATTTATTTATTTTTTTTATGAATTTAGGACAAGGTCTACAGAGTCTCACTTCTCAGATGGAACTCATAGTGATGCTCCTGCTTCCAGCCTCCCAGTCACGGGGATCACAGGTGCTCAGCACCATGCTCAGTCCCAATCACCATCTCAGCATGCCCCGGGGTCAGGGCCCAGGCCAATATGCTGGGAATCAGACCCCAGCAGCTGTGCTTTGCCAAAGTCCACACGTTGGTCCACTAAGCTATCTGGTCGGCCCTATTAAACGTTTTTCAAGAACATTTTAAAGCTGTCTTGTTTGATGCCTTTCCATTCATTTGTTCTTTTTACCTTTATATGCTATTTTCTGTCTCTAGCAATGGACTGACACTATGCTTTCTGAAAATAATCCACTTCTATTGGAAAAATCGAGTGCATCACTCAGCACTTTGGCAATGTGTAGAACAGGGACCTCCCACCTCTTTGCTTATCTCAGTGCCTTTCTAGGCTCAAGGACAGACTTCTGAGGGGCTCCATCCAGGTGAATGGTTCTTGTGGCTCTAAGGTGGGTTAGGGTTAGGTTCTCCAAATGTTACAAAAGCTACGAGTCATCTTCAGACATAGCTATGGGAGAGCACTCCTGCTTCAAAGAAGGAAGCTGACAGGCAGAAACTGCAAACAGACAAAAGCTACCAGAAGTCCACAGAAGCAGGCAAGCAGGAATGCACCTCCTGACATCATTTGGTCCTCCTCTGGAGCCCCCTATTGGTAGAGTCTAATTTAAACAAAATCTGTAGAGGTGAGACTCAGTAGTCCGCCAAGAACATAACACAATAAATACAATAACTGGTGTAGGCAGCTTCTGACTTCATATATTCTTTAAACACCTTTTGTCAAATCTTTAATGCACTCCTGTGGCTTCCCCTATCAATGCAGTGGCTGGCTGTCAGCTCTCAAGCTCAGTTCCCTCTCAGAAAACACAATTCCAGTTCATATTTGTAGTTTCATAGCCTGGAATATGTCATTTTCTCAGAAAAAATACAGCCACCAAAACTTCCTTTCACTGCATTTGCCATCGCCATTGTCTCCAGTTAGATACAATTATAACACCTCCTATACTCTTACTATGCTCCTCTCACAGCACCTCTTCTTTGGCCTCAGCCTGTGGCGACAGCCCAGCTTCATTCTTGTACCGTGGTGCCTCATCTCATCTCAGCCCCACCGTACTCTGCTGTTCCGTAGTTTATCTCTGCAACTCCTGTTTTCTGTTCATTTCAGTTCACGCTAGATAATGCTGATTGATCCTTCTGCATCTGTCTCCAAGTATACAACAACATCTTAAAATTCTTTATACTTTTTACTGCTTTATAAACTTAGTAGAAACTTTTCAAATAGATCTTTATGAACCATGTTGGACCTACATTTTCAGCTTTAATTATCACTATATACTTATGTTACTAATGTAAAAGTATGTAGATGGAAATTTCTAACTAACCATGTTTGTGTAGTTTTGTAATCATTTTCATAAGACATATCCCGAATGCTCAACAATAGATTACAGCATATGTTCTCTTAAGAGGTTTTAAATGCATATTGGAAAATTTCCATCTGGAAATAATACACAAATCTAGATCCCAAATGTAGTTATGACAACTGGGTATTAGCGTCATATAATCTGATCCAGTGGTGAAGGATTTCATTGTTGAATTAATTGAGTTCATGACATTACAAAATATTTATCAAGTTAATATGCATATTTGCTTTTGTGAAATGACTTTTTATAACTTCTGGACCATTTTTATTGTTTTTTGATACATAAATGCTCTTAATGAGCTAAGAATGCTATTGAATAACCTGCCATACATTTTACAATTATTTTCTTTGCCTGATAGATCATTTGCATTTTTCCTTATTTTTGTTTTGCTTTCCTGAATTTTATTGCATCGAGAATTGTTGTTATCTCAATTTATATAGTTAGTTATGTCAGTATGTTTTTGATACTATATGTAGTAACACTGCCACAATCCAACATAATTTTCTGGGGCTTGATTGTTTTTAATAATAATTTGACTTTGATATTGATACTGTTATTTCCATTATTGTACTCAATTTCTCAGGTAGGATGAAGAGATTATCTTCCTATTTGATTTCAGTAATTCAGTAATTCTTCCAGAGCACTGTGTCAAGACCTCTGACTTTCTACTGAATAACCTCAAATATGAGGGGTGATCAAATTATACACCACTTTAATTTTTGACAGTAAAAGATGCAGCAAAAGAATTCCTCCTCAAAATATCTCTTTCAACACACTGATACTGTCACTTTTCCTACTTTACGAAGCACTTCTTAAAGTTCTCTTTCCTGTCTTTATGACATGTGACCCTAAATATGGTGAATTCTGCTATTGAGTGCAATCTAATGCAAAAGAGGTCTTATAAAAACATCGTCTGGGTCCTTGCCCACCTTCAATACCTCTTGAACCATGTAACTTCTTGCTTCTTCCAGGAAGATAAATTGAACATGAAAGGCAGATGTTTTAAGGCAGCCATGACAGCAGCCTAAAGACTCTCATGAAAGAGGACATCTAGAAGTGCTTTGAAAATAGCCAGAATAGTGAGACAAATATATTCAATACAAGGGGGAATCTTTTGGGGATAATTAGTGGTGATGGATCAATTTTTTAATTTAAATATTAGTTATAATTCTCTGTCACACACAGTATCTGCCTGTTTTATTCGCAGCACATGTCAAGTTCCTTAAAATGGCTCACATCGTCTATCTGAGGGCTTGCTTCTTCCTCGTGCTGATTCTGCCCCAAACTAACTATTTATCTTGCCATGTCCTCAACATATAGGAGCTCTGCCCTCTTAGAAATCCTCTTTTTCAAGGATTCTCTTCTCTCAGATACCTGTATCATCAACTCTACATTTCTTTTATGATTCTGCTTAAATTTTGCCCCTTCCTTGAAGTCAGTGTTGCAGTAAGGGAAGGCTAATAACTTAAACCAAAACTTCGAAACTCAGGTGTCTCTAGAGAGTTTCTTCAAACTAACTAGAAAAATACATTAGGAAGTCTCTTTGAATATGACAAAAGCAAATAAAATATTTTCTTTACTATAGAAAATAAAGGATGGATGTTATTCCAAGAATGATATCATAAAACATTTGAAAAATCAAAGCAGTAAAAGTCTGCATCAAAAGATTGAACATGTCATGTAGAGTTCAGCAAAATTAATGAAAAAAGTTTGAGATGCAAAAAAGCAATGCTTTAGATCATCATAAAAAAATGAAAATAAATCAAGAGTATAAGGTCATGGTTAAAAGCAAGAAAATAATACTATTACATTTCTTTTCCCTCAACTAAATACCAGTGATAAATGAAGAATCTGTATGGTTTATGATGAGCAATGACAGTGAGAAAAATAAAACTAATAAGGTACACACCTTGTGCCTCAGATTAAGTAGTCCTATTAACACATTTAATATTCAGTACAAACCTAAAAGGCAGGACTTATAAGTTATCCTTCATTAATATACAGATTTAGAAGGCAGCATGAAGAAGATACATGAAACTGTAGATGTTCATTAGTGATGGGCATCTAAGAAATTATACTAATATAAAAACTGAAATTGTAGAATGACTAACAGATACAGTGCTATTAAGATCTATAAATTAGATGTGATAATGCCAAAACAATAATACATATGAAAGTACATTAATTACATAACTGCTGGCAATATAGCTACAGAATTGAATGTAAATTATTAAAACTATATATGAAAATGTTAATTTATGTGGTTCAAAATAATAGTAGCATGGTAATGATAGGAAAGCAATAATTCTTAACAGAATTCAGTCTGGCAAAGAGGCAAGGAGAAGAGTACAAATAAAAGGAAGCAATTAGATCATTTTTAGTTTTTAAAAGAGTACAAAATAGTGTTAAAATACAAAAATTACATGCGATACAGAATTTCACTTAATAAAGTAATATGAATTTCACAGTATTGGTTGTAATGCATAGTGTTGTCTTCCAAACAATTATTTGTATCATCAGATATATGCATGCGAAATTGGAAGAAAGAGAAATATATAAGAAATTAAGAGAAAAGGAGAAATAATTAAAAAGGGAGATAAGACAAATTAAGTATTATCTGCTCCTTTCATAGACAGCAGAAATCCACAGTACAGTTGTACAGACCATCCTGCTCACATACATAGACAAATTTTTTTCTCCCACTCCCTTTCCTGTTCTGCTCAACCCAATAACTCTTTCTGTTTGAATAAGTTCCTTTCCTTTTTCCCAGTATGTACTGTATCCTCCACATTCCATTTGCTCTAAGGTTCTCTCACTAAGGAGGAAATACCATGTTTGCACATCACAAACGTGTGGATCTGATTTATTTCACTTAAGCTCAAGGATATACTTTTTTCTTTTTCATTGCATGTATTTGGTACAGGGTCTCACTACGCAGCTTGGATTCATAGTGAACCTCCTGTTTTCAGCCTCCCCAGCACTGGAACTACAGGCGTGGGCCACCACATGCAGCATGCCTTGAGGTGGGGCCGGCATGGCATGCCGGCTGGGGACCAAAGCTCTGGTCCCTGCACTTGCTAAAGCAGGTGCTTAGTCCAGTGAGCTCTCTTGACAGCCCCTTATTTCACTGAAGAATGTGGTTTCTAGTTGTATCCATTTACTAACAAAAGACTCAACTTTATATCTAAATAAAACTACATTGTATAAAATTGCCACATCTTCTTTATCCATTCCTCAGTTGAGGGGCGTCTGGTTTATTTCCAGGATTTAGCTATGACAAATTACACTGCTATAAACATGGGTGCACATATATCACTGTGGTGTGATGTTTTCACTTCTTCTTCAAAAATTCTCAGTAGGGGAATAGCTGGATTGAATAGGACCTCCAATTCTAGGTTTTAAGTAATCTCCACGCTGATTTCCATAGTGGTTGATATGTCTTGACAAGGAGTGTGTATTTAAAATACCAGAATGACAGGCATTCCAAGCATGACCCCACTATTACACACTGCTATCTTCGGTACAGTCACTCAGTTCACAGGTATCAGCATATATAGTTAGTCAGGGTGAGAAGCCCACCAAGTAACGGCCAGATTCAACAGCCTGCTGATGTTTCTCAGGATCATTGCCTTAACCATCTTGTGTATATAAATGTATGGCTTTGCCTCTGTCATGTTTCCCTGCTTTTTTCCTTGCCATCTCCTCGTCGTCCATCCTCAAGTTCTCACTTTCCTTTTAATTGTGTTATACCTTTCTATTTGTAATTCTTATTTTGAGTACTTATACTAGGGATATTATATGATATTTACACATGTGGGTCTGGATTATTTCATTTATGAGTACACCTTCAAGTGGCATTCACTTTAATAGAAAGGCTTTGAGTTTATCATTCTTTATGGCTAAGTAGTACTCCATTGTATAAAAATACCACATCTTTTTCATCCATTTTTCAGGTGATGGGCATCTTGGTTATTTCCAAGATTTAGCTATCACAATTGTGCTGCTACAAACACAGGTACACATATATCACTATGGTATGAGATTTTCAGTTCCTCTGGGAAAATTCCCAGTAGGGGAATAGCTGGTCTGAATGGGATTTCCAGTTCTAGGTTTTTAAGGAGTCTCCACACTGATTTCTATAATTTTTGCACCAGTCTACATTCCCACCAGCAGTGGAGAAGGGTTCCTTTCTTTCTTTCTTTTTTTTTTTTTTTTGTTGTGAGATTTTTTTTCATTTATTTTTATTTTATTGAAATACAAATGTCAATCAGACAGTTTCAAAACACCATAACCATACAGAGTCGATGAGATAATACATTGCAAACTGTTTTCATAACGTTTTGGTATTGTACAAGGTGCATACATGATATTATATTTACAGGTTTTTATACAGCTGAATTATATCAAAGATTGAATAATTATTTACCTAGTGGATG
>PVKA01032974.1:0-24819 GCA_004027165.1 Ctenomys sociabilis | reverse complement strand
TTTTTTTTTTTTTTTTTTTTTTTTTTTTTTTTTTTTTTTTTTTTTTTTTTTTTTTTTTTTTTTTTTTTTTTTTTTTTTTTTTTTTTTTTTTTTTTTTTTTTTTTTTTTTTTTTTTTTTTTTTTTTTTTTTTTTTTTTTTTTTGCAGCAGGAATGAAACTCAGAACCTTGTGCTTTCTAGGCTGCTGCTCAAACCACTGAGCTATCTCCTTGGCTCCATAACACCAACTTAATTGTTCTATAACTGTAGAAGACCCCAGAATTGTACAGCTGTTTAGATATGAATCTTCTTCTTCTTTTTTTTTTTTTTTTTTGCAGAACCAGGGATTGAACTCAAGCCCTTGAGCTTGCCAGGGAAGTGTTTATGCTATTGAGCCATCTCCCCATGTATGAAAGCAATTTTTTTTTTTTTGTGGTACCAGGGCTTGAACTCAGGACTTGCACTTGCCAGGCAAGTGCTTAATCTACTGAGTCATCTCCCCAGCCACGAATTTTCTTCTGTCTGATTCATTTCTTTGAGTATTTCAAAAATTTCAAAATATTTCCTTATCGAGATAGTATGTGTTTATATTCATTTTTTCTCACTTTCTTCATTCTAGTTGTTTGCATTTAATACAATTTTACTTACTCTGATTTATACAGCCAAAGATGAAAGCAACTTATATTGAGCTACATAAATCAATGGCTTTAGAATTCCAGGGAAGTAGTGTAATATCCTACCATAATTAACATCTTAACTACAGTCCAATATTATGTAAAATTATAGCTCATTTAATCCTAAGGTCATATATTCCACATCAAATTCCTTCCAAAAAGTTTAGCTTCCTTCATAGGTTGCTCGTTCCTATGAGCAATTAGTAATATTTCAGGACACATCTTCACTGGAATTTTCTCTGATATATTGTTCTGCAAGCAAAATAAGGCATTTTATGAGATGGTAGATGATATAAACAGTGAGTCTAAAATCTTTATTATACAGGTCCAGCGTGGTCTACTGTAGTCTCAAATGTTTTATTGGATTCTAGCCATGATTTCATCTGTGGCACTTTTCATGTTATAGTGGTAAGGATATGTTGCAATCAGCAGAAGACAGCTGGAAAAAACTTAATATGCCCACTTGCAGAAAGTGAACAAGGATATATTCGGAATTCTTGGCAGAGTAATTTCTACAGTGAGAGAATGATTCTGGAACCTTAGTAAGAGAATAATGTCATTAGAAATATTATTCCATGTTGCTATAGAATTTTCTGGAGCTTATCTTTCAATAAGACATCTTAGTTCAAGAAAATTCTTGTAAATTTCAAATGTACAGTCAAGTAATCTTTTTTCACCAAGACCTTATAAAAACCCAGCAGTTTTTCCTCAGGCATACATGTTATGCAACAGCTGGAAGGAAAAGAATGTATGGTGGTTTAGAAACCAAATGTCCTAAGAATTGGAAAACATTTGCACTGATAGAGATTCAAATCGGATATAGGAATACTTGGAAAAGTACCTGTCATACATTTATGGACATAAGAGCTGAAATTTTTCAAACACAAATGACAAGGGGAAAAAAATCTTAATTATGTTGTTTTGATTAATTCAAACTGTTTGCATGTGTTGAAATCTACTGAGTCCAACTGATGTTTATAATTATTACATGTTAAACAAAAAAATCAAAAGGTATGCATGACACAGACAAAGGATCTACAGAATAAGGTACAGGACTACAAGATAAACACTGAGGGGACTTCACTGACCTCATAAGAAACATGAAGTACATGTGTTGGTATGTAAGTCTTGCTCTATCTAGGTCTAAACCATCCAGCAGAAAAGTATAAAAATGAAGTATACATCGAGGGGCCATAATATTAAATTGAGCTGTAAATGGCTATGATTGACAACTTCTTCAGATAACTCACTATTGTTGTGGAATGCTGGACTGTGTAAGACTGTGTTGTCAAGTTCAAGCATCTGTTAGTTGAATGACAATAGAGTGCCCATCTTTGACAGGTGAAGACAAAGGAAGGGGTATAGAAAGGAAGAATCGTGATGTGTGTGTATGGACAGTACAGTTGGGATAGATAACGCTGTGCTTCTACATAATTCTGTGAGAGGCAAGATTTGCACTAATGGTGGTTGGATAGGATATTATGTCAGGTTCTAGTACTATGGACAACCACTAGGAAAATATCAAGGTAGAAAGTATTAATTATTGAATCTTTGATGTAATTCAGGTATAAAAATAAGATACGCAAACAGCTACATTCTCTTTATTTACTGATAAGAGATATATGGTGTAATAATGTCTGTATGTATAATATCATGTATGCACCTTCTATGATACCAAAACATTATGAAAACAGTTTGCAGCATATTAATTTATCAAATGTATCTTGTCAAGGTATCTTAAAACTATCTCATTGATATTTGTCCTTCAGTAAAACAAAAATTAAAAAAATAAAAAAGGTATGCATGACTCATTACAGAACTTTTTATTCTATATAATATGGAGGTAAAATGGAAAAGAAAATACCTTCTTAAGTGGAGGCTTCTTTTTTTCTTTTTGTCTATTTTTTTGAAGCAGGGTCTCGCTATGCAGTTCAAGCTGGCCTTGTGCTCTCTTTGTAGCCCATACTGCTCTCAAACATACAACAATCCTTCTGCCTCATTCTCCTCAGTCCTGGGATTACAGGAGTGAGCCCCCACAGCCATCAAGAGGCTTTCTATTCTGTATACCCCTGTCCACTTTTTATGGACTGCATAGTAAAATGCTACAATGATTTTCACAAGTGCTAAAATGCGGAATTCCTTTAAAATTTTTTTAAGACTGGTGTTAATGTATGATGTTATGCATCATGTAAAACATAATGTTTTAAAGTATACACAAACTGTGGAATTATTAAATCTAGCTAATTAGTAAACATATTACCTCACCGTTATCAGTTTAAACGAGACCATCTACCATCCAATTTGAATTTTTCAAGAATACAATATATCATCATTAACTGAAGCTAACCTTCTGCTCTGTAGATATCTCATATTTATTTCCACTTTCTAACCATAACAATGTACACTCTCCCCTTTTCCTCCTGAACTTCTAGTCTCAGAAATAGAGATTTTTTAGTATGATAGAGGTCAAATGAATCTGAAAAACAAATCTAGAGTCTATTATAAACATCTCAAAAAGAATAGATTGGGTATGTGAATGAAAAACTTATGATGAGGTTAGATGAATAGGTAAAAAAGAATCAGCTCATGTCTTGTTCAAGTATAAATTTCCTATGATAAACATGAACAGTACTTACACCTAAAATGCACCAATAAACTAAATTAATCAATAAAAGATAAAGAAGTAGCAGTATTTGGGAAACATCTATGTACACTTCAAAGTGGATTCAGATGTGACTGCATGTGTCTCAGATAAATATTTTGAGCCTTTAAGTCCAGATTCCTACTCATTTTGTCCCCGCTACTTAATAGATTCTGAGGAATTTCTGAAAATATATTTCACATGCTGTATTATGAAATGTTTCTTACACTCTATTTTATTGTTTGAAAATTATGATTTGGAATAAAATGCTTTACATAATCATAAAATTGTATACATAGTTATAATAAAACCTTCACTATACAATTTATTTATGTATTTCAGCTATGAATTCATCTCTTCTCAACCTTATACGAAGCATTCAATATATGTTCTAAGAAAAACTCTGAAATTCTTTTTTAACTTTTTTCACTTAAAGAAAGCAGAGTACACTTTTGCAGTAGAAGAAATAAGATGCTTTTTGCATTTTCCAGTGAGGCATAGGTGATGAGTGTGGATCTGGGACTACTCAGCTAAGCCTCACCACAGATCTTCTGCAACTTTGTAGTCCAGCATCAGACTAGCAATAACTGTTGCTCTGTATATTTTCCTTGGAAACCAGACTTTGCAAGTTGTACAGACTCAGAAAATTCTCTACGTGACTTGAATTCAATATAATTTCTTTGTTTGGCTCAGCAACTTCAGATGAGCTCTCATCTGGCAAGTCCAGTACAAGTTTTGGTTCTCCACAGTGCTACACACATTTCTAGTGAGCAATAGACTACTTTTCCAGGGTCGTGTACATAGTGGGACTGAGTCTGGGACTCAGATCAGCAGCACAGCACCTGGTAGATAAGCAAGAAGCCATGGGTTCAATTCCCAGAAAAAAATATAATATGTATATTTGGTCTATCTCTTAAGACTACAGATAGTGCATTTAACTACTTTTGCAAGAAGAAATAAAAGGTTAAAAGGTAGAAATCTAATCCAATAAAAGTATATAGAAGAGGAGTAGTTGAAAAATGATTAATTTGATAAGGCCTATGGGGTAGAGTCCCTATTTTTTAATTTTCTTTTTAAGGAGTATATAAAATAGTAAAAGAACATTAGAAATGATGTGGAATTTGACCAAAAAAAAATACAATTTTAACAATGGTTGCCATATTGCACAATCTTGTCTTCAAATTAGTTTTTTACATTACCAGGTATAAGCATAAAAAATTGGTAAAAATTATATGCATAAAGTTATAACATCTAAAGAGGACAAAAAAGCTTTACCTACTTCTTTTAATAGACCTGTATAAAGCAGTAAAATTATCCAGGCTATACAGTATATATGCATAGATATATCTTTTTCCCTTCCTTCTTTCTTTGTTATTTTCCTCATCCCATTTGTTTCTTCCCTTTGGACAGATGAATTCCCTTTCACAGGAGCTATTGTACATTTCAATTTTTATTTACTCTTTCCAGTTCTTATATTATGAGACAATATGATGTTTCCACATCTGGGTCTGTTGTATTTCATTTATGAGTATGGTCTCTTGTTGCATCCATTTAAATATAAAAAGTCTCATGTTTATCTATTTTCATAGCTGATTAATATTCTATTATGTAGAAATACTGCATCTTTTTCATGCACTCCTTAGTTGATGGAGATGTGGGTTGTTTCCAAGATTTAGCTATGACAAATTCTGCTGCTGTAACCATAGATGCACACATATTGCTGTGCGATGATATTTTCAGTTTCTTCATTAGAATACCCAAGAGGCAAATAGCTAGTTTTGATGTGACCTCTAATCTTAACTTTCTGAGAAATCTGATTTTCATAGCGGTTGTACCATTCTAACCTCCCACCAAGAGTTAGGAAGGGTGCTTTTTTCCCCCACCACTTATCTGGCATTTGTTATTGGTTGTGATCTCTTCATGATGGCCGCCCTTTCTTGGGTTAGATGTAATGTATGTTGTTTTAATTTACATTTCTCTATTGACCAATAATGTTGAACATTTTTCATATATTTATTTGTCATTTGTATTTCTTCATCTCATAAGTGTATGTTCATTACAGATACCCATTTTCGGTTTGTGTCTTTGATGTTGGGGACCTGATTTCTTTTAATTCTTTATACGTTCTAGATAGAAGGCCTTTGTAGGAGGACAGTAGGCTAAAATATTTTTTCAGTCCATTGGCTTTCTTCTTACTCTGCTGGCTATTTCTTTTGATGTATAGAAACTGTCAAAAGATGAGATCTCAGTTGTTGATTCTTCTAAGTATTTCCTGTGCACTTTGGCTTTTGTTCATGGATACCCTACTTACCCCTATATTCTCAAAATTCCTCCCCCAGTAAATTTAATGTTTCTGTTCTAATACTTAAATATCTGATTCATTTGAATTTAGTTTAGTGCAGGTGATAGACACAGATATAATTTTAATCTTAGACATATAAAAAGCTAGTTTTTTCCAGCACTGTTTATTAAAGAACCTATCTTTCTTCTAGTGAACATGTTTGGCCCCTTTATCAAAGATAGAGTGCTGAGTAGAGTCCCTGTGTTTGATGTGGACAGATTCATAAGAAAAAGAAAGGGAGACTAGCCAGTCCCTGCTGCATATGCAACTGTCATTTGCCATTTGGCTCGGTCGAAGTGAATTACTGCCATGAAAGCTATTGTCAGATAAGGCCCCTATAACTTGCATATCCTGAACTGTAAGACAAAGGAAATATGGTTTATGCATACTGTAATCTACTTCCATAGGTGATTATAGCTATGTAAAATAATTAATAATATGGATTTTTTTTCTTTACTGGAGAATATTATATAGTTCCTTACATCTCATAGTTATTTTTATCTTCAGTAATAGTTATTTATTTTAAGTATTCTATTTCTCTTAATACTACTTAGGTCTGCTTATTTGACTCACAGTACCACAGGATTATAGTCTGAGCAGAAATGTGCAAAATCTGTAGGTTTGATCTTGCTTATTTTTTTAAATGACAAATATGCTGAGTTACTCGACAAGGAGGAATGCGAACCTAGCAAGCCACAGCAAGCAGTGATATCATGATTAAGGAAGCTATCACCTGTGGTCGATTATGATGAAGTGTCAGTTGAATCAAAGCCTTGGGAGCTCCAGTGGCTGCTGAACCCGACCATTATGGCAGGGAATGTAAAGATGCTTGCGTGGGTTGTACTACTGGAGTGCACTTGACTATAAAAAGAAGTAAATGAAATCTCAGGGCTTTAGATCTCACATCAAGTCATAGTATGAGGAAACAGCTGCCATAACATCATTAAGAGAGTCTCTGATTTCTTATACACACATGATGCTACTGAAAATAAATTCAATATTCAGTTCTGAGTTTCTAAATTGTAACGATAATTAAATTGACAGTTTTCCTAAGATTTTCATGTGAAAGTTAGGGAATTAGTTAAACAAAGGGGAAAAAAAAAACATGGGAAACTAAAAGGAAAATCTGGCTAAATCTAGATAAACTTGACATAGTATAACTCCCTGATAATTCTCAGTCTTTCTCATTAATGAAGTAGATTTCATACTTCCAGTATTTAAAACAACCACCATTAAGAAAGATGTCACCCGTGGTTAATAGGAAAGCCTCTTGACAATCTCAAAGTATGTGAAGTGAAAAACGAAGCATTTTTCCTCAGTGCATACCAATACTACACACTGGTGCCAGGAAAATATATGCAGGGTCAAGTATTGGCATGCTTTGGAGTCAAGTTGTTATGGTTTGTGTCTAATTGTCTCCCCAAAGCCTCATGGAGTCTTATGGTAGTTTCTGACATTTATGATTAATTATTGTAGGTGTGAATGCTGTGCCTACCCTGGGGCAGGTAATTTGAATTACAATGTGAGGGAAGAGAGGCTAACTATCTGCCTGAGCTTCTTCCCCTCCCTTGCTCTCCAGCTCTTTGCCTCCATGAAAAATTGCGCTTTGCTATGTACCAGTCTGCCTTGGAGACAGGTGAGTACAGACTGAAATCTGCAGTGACTGTGAGCTAAATAAGCCTTTTATTCCTTCATTTTGGGTGTTGAGAACCCCCAACCCCAGCAATGACATAAGAGTAACTGAAACACAAGAGTACCCTTAGATAGAGGATTTACACAAAAAGTTAATTTCAGTACTCTGAGGCTGTGCACTAAATACCTGGAAAAGTGAATCCTAAAGGAGTCTTGGAGTATTTTTTTTTTAAAGAGAGTGGAATAAATGAGTATGCCAAACAAGTTCATAATTCTGTGTCTCTTAGGTCATTCCCTGCAACTACATCAGAATGACATAGGGTAGTACAATATATGCAACAGACGTCTATTTGGCTCAAGGTTGCAAGGGATATAAAGTTTAGATTAAGAGGCAATTTTTGGTGAAAATGGCATTATTATGTTGCAGCTAGATAAAGGCATGCAAACATACAATAGCCAGAGAGAGAAGTTGTATTTTACTTTCACCAGGAGCCCTCACTTGTTATAATTATCTCATCCAATGAAGATAGTCTTAATTAACAAGGGTAACTTAATAGTTTCATCTCTTAATGCTGTTACAATGGCAAGTAAATTTCAGCTTGAGTTTTAGAAGGGACACTTAAACCATAGCTCTATACATTTCCCTGTGATTCCTGTTCACTGCATTGGCTTGTACAGCTGGATGTTATTGCAACAGCATCCTAGTTTGGTTCACTGAAATTTTTAAACATAAGTGGTCTATAGTCAGCTAGGTTATGGTGTCAGAGCTCACTTGATATAATGTACAGGAGAAAATCAAAACTTTAAGAAGACAAGAGAGTTTGCCTGCAGTAATTATGTATGATGTCTTTCCTTTCTCAATTACTTACCTTAAGAATATTCAACCTGTGCCTGCTGAGCCAAGAATAGGTCCACTGCATGAGAAAGACTTTTCTCCACATTCTGCGGAACTCCCCCGCCCCACTAGAGCCAGCACAGCCTGTCCAGTGAGTGAGAACTTCTCCTGCGCTCTAGGGGACTATTCTAATTCCACCAAACCCCAGGCCCTGCAAATGTGTAGGAGAGTTTCTGCTCTCTCCTATACCTGCAGACCAAGAACAGGTCCACCACTTCAGAGGGACATTTGCCCGGGTTCTGGGGACCTACCCCACCCCTTCAGAGCCAGCACAGCCTCCCCTGCATGCCACATGAATGAGACCTTGGGACCCCTCCACCCCTCCAGAACCCCCAACCCCAAGCCTCCCTAGTGAATGAGAACTTCTGTGACATTATTGAGACCCCTGGATCAAGCCCAAACTCAGGCCTGGCTAGTGTATGGGAGAGCTTCTGCGATCCCATGTACCCCGTGGGCCAAGGGCACAACATGGGGCACCAAAGGTTCAGTGTTGTGCGAGATGGGCACAACAGGTTCACTTCCAAGTGCTGCAGCAGGAAGGAGCTGAACATAACAGCTAGACCCAAGCCAGGCATAACTGGATAAACTCAAAACATAATAGAGCTGCACCCCAAATTCAGTAGGTGCTAAGGTTATAACCACACCAAAGCTGTACTCCAAAGGTCAGAAGTCAGTGCTATATTAAATGATAAAGATAAGGAACAAAATGCAATCACAGGCCATGAGAACACCTAGAACAAGTGCAGAGGATACTAGCTCAGCTGAAATGTATGAATCAATAGCGTCGAAAATAAAGAAAAAACAGCAGAAAAGTAAAGAAATCAGAGCAGAAATAATTTCTGAAATAAAAAAATAATTCTCTGAATTCACAGCATCTGAAATAATCAAATACAGAAATATATGGAGGAAACCCAATCTGAAAAAACTCTACAGTAAAAGAATTAATAACTGCTACTAAGCCTACAAAACTATTTAAGTGAAAGTGAGGACAAAGTTTCAGATCTTGAAAATTCTGGTGCAGCTAGAGAAAAGGTAAGATAGGATCTCTTAAAAACAACAAGGATGCTGGAGAAAATAATTCATCATCTACATGATAATGCATAGATGAACAACATGAGTCTCATAGGCATCCATGAGAAGTATGGATTCAATACATATGATATAAAAAGAATATGGGCATAAGTAATAGCCCAAATATGAAGAAACATTATGATATTCAGGTGACCAAAGCATATAGAATGCCAAATGACTTCTGTCCAATGAAAATTACACCGAGATATATAATAGTCAAGATTCCAGACATCCAGCACAAGAATAATATACCTAAAGCTGCTAGAGAAAAGAAGCAGATCACATTCAAAGAAAAACTCATCAGAATTATGGCCCACTTCTCTTCACAAACCACGAAGGCAAGAAGAACATGGAGCAGAGTACTTAAAGTGCTTTATGAAAACAAATTCTAGCACAGACTACTATACCATATGAAACTCACTTTCAAGTTTGATGGAGAAGTGAATTACTTCCATGACAAAGAACATCTAAAGTATTTCATGATGACAAAGTCAACCTTACACACACTACTGAAAGATGTTCTAGAGAGGGACAAAAGTGATCAGAACTCCACCAACAAGAAGAGAATGAACCAACTAAATAGGACAAACAATTAAACACAAGACAAAAAGGAGTAAACAACAGCATGTAAATAACATGTCAATTGTAAGTCTACGTATCCCAGTTATAACTATCAACATAAATGGACTCAATTCACCAATTGAGAAAAATGGACTGGTGCAGTGGATTAGGAAACAAAATCCAACAGTATGCTGTATATAAGAAACACAGTTATCATAAGCTGAACATCAAAGGATGGAAAACAATATTACATGCCGTGGCACCTCAGAAAAAAGTAAGAGCAGAAAATTTGTTTTCAAACAGTCTCAACTTCAAACCAAGAATCACTAAATGAAATAAAGAAGGCCACTATGTGCTGGATAGGGGAAACATTCAAGAGGAAGAACTAACACAATGCACATAAATGTCTAAATGCATACTCACCAAACACGGGAACACCAGATACATTGCACAAAGCTTAATGGACATGAAAAATCTAATATCCAATACCACAGTCTTAACAGGAGAATTTAACACACCCTTATCCCAAAACCAGACAAAAATTTCAGCAAAGAAGTAGCAGAGCTTGGAACAAATGGACTTAGTGCACATATACCCAACCACAACTGAATACACATTTTTTTTCAGTTGCACACGGGTCATTTTCTAAAATAGACCACATACTAGTCCATTGGCCATGCATAATTCTATGCAAGAAAACAGAAATTATCCCATGCATAATATGTGACCACAGTGCAATGAAACTGGAAATAAATGACAAAAAAAAAAAAAACAGAGAAAGACACCTAAATACATGGAAAGTAAACAATACCCTCTTCAGCAAGCAGTGGGTTATAGATGAAAATAAACAAAAATTCAATAATATCTATAATTCAAAGACAATTCAATCACAACTTACTGGAATTCATGGGACATGATGAAAGCAATTCTCAGAGGGAAATTCATAGCTGTGAAATCACACATTAGGAAAACAGAATGGGAACCAATAAACACCCTAATGCTGCACCTCTAGTATCTCAAAAAGGAAGAGCGAACCAAACACAGAGCCCACAGATGGGAAGAAATCATAAAGAATAGAGCAGACATTAACTCAATTCAAATGAAGAAAAAAGTTCAGAGAATTAAAGAATCATGAAGCTAGTTCTTTGAAAGATTAAATAAAATCGATAAGCCTCTAGCTAACATAATCAAAAAGAGGAAAAAAAATTGAAACGCAAGCAATAAGGAATGAAAAGGGTGAAATCAGTACAGACTCAGTGGAAATTCACAAGATTATCAATAGCTACTCTGAGAATCTTTACACTCATGGAATAGAAGACACAGATGAAATGGACAGATTTCTAGAAAGATATAAATTACCAAAGCTGAATCAAAAATATAAAACAACTCTCAATAACCCAATAATAGCCAGTGAAATACAAAATGTAATAAAAAGCCTGCCAATAAAGAAAAATTGAGATCATGACGGAATCACAGCTCATTTCTACAAGAAATTTACAAAAGGTATAATCCCTACAGTCCTCAAACTCGCCAATGAAATTAAAAAGGAAACAATTCTCAGAAAATCATAAGTGGAGGCAAGTATTATACTGATACCACAACCAGGGAACAACACAACTATAAAAGACAACTATACACAAATCTCCCTCATGAACATAGATGCAAAAATGCTCAAAAGATCCCAGCAAACACAATAAAGCATATTATCAAGAAGATCATGCACCATGACCAGGCAAGATTCATCCTAGGGATGCAAGGATGGCTCCATATTCAAAAATCTATAAATGTAATACATTATATCATTGAAGCTAAATCTAAAACCCACAGTATCATCTCAATTGATGCAGAAAAAGCTTTTGACAAATTCATTCATGTTCAGTGTCCTACAGAAAATTTGAATAGAAAGACTTCACTTCAATTATACAAAAGCCATCTATGATAACCCAGCTACTAACAAAATTCTAAATGGGGATAAACTAAAATCTTTTACCTTTAGATCTGGTACAAGACAAGGATGTCCTCTATCACCCCTCATATTCAGTATAGTTCTGGAATCATTACCTAGAGCCATTAGACAAGACAGAGAAATAAAAAGAATAAGAAAAGGAGAAGCTGAAGTATCAATATTTGCAAATGACATGACATGACACTTGGAAGATCAAAAAAACTCCACCAAAAAGGTACTAGAATTGATATACAAATTCAGTTCATAGCAGGATATGAAGTCAATACCCAAGAGTTGATAGTGTTCCTCTATACAGATAACAAACACACTAAGAGGAAAATTAGAGAAACAATAAATTTTACAATAGCACAAAGGAAAATGAAGTAACTTGGAATTCATCTAACTCAACAATCAAAGATCTTTTCACAGAAAATAATATTACTGTGAAAAACACATCATAGAGGATTTTACAAAATGGAAGTATATTCCCTGCTCCTGGATAGGAACAACCAACATAGTGTAGGTGGCCATACACCCAAAATTGTTGTACACATTTAATATAATCAGTATCAAACTACTACCAGCATATCTTGAATACCTAGAGAAATCATTCCTAAAGTTTATTTGGAACCAGAAAAGACCTAGAATAGCAAAGGCAGTCCTGGCCAACAAAGGCAAGGCAGGAGGCATTAGAGTTCCTGACTTGCAATTATACTACAAAGTTACTGTGATAAAATCAGCATGATAATGGCTATGAAATAGACCTTAAGATCAATAGAATAGTTTAGAAGATGCAGAGGTCTCTACATTATCTTTCACAAAGGGGCCAAACATGCTTACTGGAAGTAAGATAGCCTCTTTAACAAATGATGCTGGACATACTGCCTCTTCACATGCTGAAAACTAAAACTTCGCCCAGACCTATCACCATTCATGAAGCTAAAGTCAAAATGGATTAAAGATCTAAACATTAAAACAGAAACACTCTATCTCCTAGAAGAGACAGTAGGAAAAACTCTTGAAGAAAGGGTTAGGCAAAGAGTTCATGAGCAAAAGTAATCACACGGTTAATACTCGAAAGAATAAAGAACTGGTACCACCTCTTATTGAGAAGTTTTTGCACTTCAAAATTTCCCAATAAGAAGAAATTACCAAAAAAATGAAAAGTCAACTCACAAATTTCAAAAAAACTAATAAGCACTCAGAAAAATTTCTTTTTATTTATAAAGAAATAAAAAAGAAAAAAACACTAGGGCCCCCAAACTGAAAGACCCAATCCAGTACTGGGCATTAGAGATGAATACAAACTTCTCAGAGGATGAATTAAAGAAGTGAATAAATATATGAAAAAATCCTTCACATCACTAGCCATCTGGGAAATGCAAATTAAAACAACACTCAGAAACCATCTCACTCCACAAAGAATGGCTATCATAAAGAAATCAACCAACAACAAATGTTGGAGAGGCTGCTGCGAAAAAGGAGCCATTTTCCACTGCTGGTAGGAATGTAGAATGGCACAAGCACTATGGAAATCAGTGTGGAAACTCTTTAAAAAACTAGCACTGGAAATTCAATTCTAGCCAGCTATCCCCCTACTCGAAATTTTCCTAGAGGAACTGAAAACATCGTATCATAGTGTTATATGTGTACCTATATTCAAAGCAGCACAATTTGTGATAGCCATATCTTGGAAACAACCTAGATGCCTTTTGCATGAGGAATGGTTGAAAAATATGTTATATCTTTATATGGTGGACTATTACTCAGCTATAAAGAATGATAAACTCTAAGCCTTCACATTTAAGTGGATGCCACTTGAAGATATGCTTATAAGTGAAATAAACAGACATACATGTATAAATATTATATAGTCTTCCTAGTATAAGAACTCAAAAGAAGGGCTGGCAAGATAGCTCAGCGGTCTAGAGCACCTCCCAGGGACCGCGGTTCGAGCCCCAGCACCACATGCCATGCCAGCCCCTCCCCGCAGGGCCGGCTGAGCTCACACCCCACCCCCGCGAAAAAAGAATCCGTGATCTGTAGCGAGACACTGTAATAAATAAAGGAATTTTAGCTCAGCGGTCTAGAGCGCCTCCCAGGGACCGCGGTTCGAGCCCCAGCACCACATGCCATGCCAGCCCCTCCCCGCAGGGCCGGCTGAGCTCACACCCCACCCCCGCGAAAAAAGAATCCGTGATGTGTAGAGAAAGAGAGAGAGAGAGAGAGAAAGAGAGAGAGAGAGAGAGAGAGAGAGAGATGTTGCTTTTTATCTATTAGGGCATTATGTTTTTTTAGTTAGAGAATAAACCTGTACATGTCTATTGCTGAAATTTTGTTCTCTCTCTCCTTCTTTCTTTTTCATGACTACCCTTTATGCTTTAGAGATTTTTAGTGGTATCATGTTTTGATCCACTGCCTATTATTTTTGATGTGTTTACCATAGACACTTTATATTCACCATGATGATTACAAAAATCATCTCTTTTTTATAACAAACTATTCTAAAACATTACTAATTTAACATCAATCATAAATTTAGAGAAAATAAAAAGGGAGAACATATGCTAATTTTGAGAAACTAAGCTTGCACTACCTAATGAATTTTTCTCTGAGAGACAGCCTCACTAAAAGTGGCTTTGAACTTACTGTGTAGCTCAGGTTAACCTTAAATTTGAGGTGGTCCTCCTGCTTCAGCCTTCTGCCTGCTGGCTTTTCAGGTGCACCATGGCTGGGCAAATTCACATTTCAGAACCCCACTAACTAGAAGCTTTTCTGTTAACAGAGATAGAGTTGAATCATTTGTGTCCATGTGTTTCCACTTGCCCTGTCAGGAAACTCCATGCATGGTCATTGCAGGCAGGAAATATTAGGAATCATTTGGTGGTGAGCTGCACTAGTTTGCCACTTAGTTCTCACAGAGGCTAGACATACTTTACTACCTACCACCCCCCCCACACACTACCCGGAAGCTCTCTTCCTCAGCATTCAGCTTGGATTGCACCAGAGTGTTGCAACAGTGGGGACTTTCACAGACTCAGTGGTGCATGTCAGGATCATGCCTGGACTAAAGATAATGAAACCAAAATTGGAGTCTCCCCTGTGAGAGAAAAGTCTCCAGCTGGTGTCAGGGTAGGTCCAGTAGCTCCATTTGTGAACACTAGCTGAAGGTATGCATTTTGCAAGTTAATTAATGTCGGTTTTGGGGAAGGCTGGCCCATCACCCCTATGTGATTAATTCTCTATTGTATTCAACAGTAGGTTGAATCTTCCTTCTTGTTGCATATTAGTTGTCTGAGGTTGGGACAGGGCTATATGATAAAAAAAGATTCAGAAATTCAGTTTGTGATTACCAAGATGGAGGAGGGGCTGTGGGACCTGGACTGGTACTGCGTTTCATAATCAAAGACCAGGTATAGGTTATAATAATAAGAGCTGAACTTGATTCTCCTATCTTTACAAGAGGGACATAGTTTTATATACTATGATATTTGAATTTGGGGGAAGGGTGACAAGGGCAACTCTTATCTTCCACCTTCTTAGTGTGTTTTTTCTTATTATTATGCTTAAACCAGGAGTGTGAAATGTCATTTGGCTTCCTAATTTGGAAGATAGACTGACATATGAATAGGCATTCAAATTTGTGATTTTCTGCTGAAATAGTTAGTATACCATAATTGGATATGATATTTCCTCAAGTCAGTCATGCGAAGAATCTTACTTCATTTTTGCAATATTTTATTATTTCATTATAACACAAAATGAATATGGAGAATTCATGAATAAATACACATGCAATGCTTGTTTTTCTTACAGTGCAGAGAAACAGATTCAGATGATAGGTAAAATATACCTGTCATTGAAGAAGTGGAAAATGAAGCAATCTATACCTTAGAATTTAAAAGAAGTATGGCAGTACATACATAATGCACATATGATAACTCCCTGTGTCATCTTAAGTGTACAAAATCTACATTGTACATTTAAGTGTGAATGCATTTTATAAATCAGCATTTCTGTAAAAATCCATTGTCTGTAATATTTATAAAAATGAAGTCATTGGGTAAATAGCATAGCACAGTATTTTAAAATTTAAGCATAGCCAGCACTAGAAAAACAATTTTAAAAATGGGAATATGAATTAAGGAAACTTATTTTTCAAAGCACAATAATAAATTCTAATGGAGAGTTTGTTTAATTAAGTGAACATAGACAGCTGTATGTCCAGACACACACATAGGCATACCTAGTTTACCAATATATACTCAATTCACAGTAAAATATATTTTTATTAGATAGATGTCTATCATAATTTCACAAAATATTTGAAAAAGTTAACAGAATATTAACTTGTATAACAAATTGCTTTCAGTAAGAATAATATTAGGAATAAACTTTTGATTAGATTATACTTTGATAGGATTTATTGAAATATGTACTAGTCTACATAAATATTGTCAGCATTCTCATTTCACAGTAGAGAAAAATATGCATATCAAAAATGAAAAATTGGGCCCAGGGAGACAGCTCAGTAGCATAAATGCTTGTCTGGCAAGTGCAGGGTCCTGAGTTCAATCCATGGTACTGCAAAAAAAAAAAATCTGAACTTTGATAAAGGAAATTAATAATTCTGAAGTATTTTCTCATAAAATAGTTTTCTCTCCATATACCATGGTATTGATATTGTTTGAAAAATCACTATGGGGTATATTTTCTGTTTATATCATTCAGTTTGCTCAGTTTCAGTTTCTCTGAACTATCTGGGATTGGAGAAAACAGATACTTCAGTAAGCTTTTTTTTTTTTTTAATCTTTTTGAGACAGGGTCTCACTATGCAGCTCAGGCTGGCCATAGCTCACTTTGTAGCTCAGGTGGTCTCGAACTCATAACAATCCTCCTGCCTCAGCCTCTCAAGTGCTGGTATTACAGGCCTGTGCCACTACACCTGGCTTCCAGTAAGCTTTGATATATGAAAAATAAACCATATTAGGGCATGAGAAATGTTTGCCTTGAGGCAACGTTGATTAAAAAGAACAGGTCTACCTTCATACCAATTAATTAATTAACAAAAGTCTTGTGTGAAGGAAAAACAGCTAAGATAAAAATTTGTACATTAAATATAAGACAGCATTTTTACTTCAACCAATTTTATATGCTAATATCTGTAATGTGAGCAACTACATTGAAGATAATAGCACCCTGAAAACCATGGTTGAATGCATTTCGTGCTCTTTTTAAAGATGTGCATTTTCTTTAATGTCTTACCTCTTATTCCTACACTCTTTAAAATAAATTAAAAATAAAAAGTAAAAAGCACAAGGAAAAATTAGGGTTTATTGAAAGGAAAAGTGAATGTTTCGTTGTTTTATCAGTCTTACATGCCTGTATCTGGTAATCTGAGCAACAAACTAGATAAATTTTCATTTTCTATTCTATTTTATAGTTCTGTATCACTCTTATTCTCTTTAGTTGCTTTGTTATTGCTTTTGTTTTTTTTTCTCTTTAAAATAAAAAAAATATTTATTCAATATAAGGTAGCACTAGTGAGACATGAGAAATTTTAAATTATATATACACATATTATTTACACTGGCTTTATCTCACAGGCTAATCTAGGCTAATGTGGTTCACAACAAAGAAAGGGGTCATTGGGTAGATAAAGGGTTTCTGCAAACAGGACAGATGCTGACTGGGAATCCCGATGTTGAGGCAGCTGAGATCCTGGGGAGATCATACTGCTGGGACGAGCATGCTGCACCGAGGCAGAGCTCTGGGCTTCATTAAGCCTCCATCCACAATATTGTTAAGCAAGTAAAGATAAATCAGCCCCAGAATTGCCAACATTACTGAAGGTATTTCCATAGGTATTACAAAGCCAGGGAGATTTTAATAAATGGTGGAATTTTTTTTTTTTTTTTTTTTTGCCTATTCTGACTTAGTATTCAAAGTCTCTTGTGCTGTAAAGCCTTGTAAAGTTTTGCCTTGCTATTGATAGGAAAACTATTTTGTTTGATACCTTCCAACAGTTCTTGAATTATTAGATGTAGTAAAGATGCTCAGTTTCAATCTAAACAATGTGATCTGCTTTGTTTAATTTTTATAGGTGGATATAGGTTATTAAATGCTAATGTACAACAAATATTACTTGATGGGATGTTCATGGTTTCCTTATGTGCTTTTTTGAGGTGTAAGGAATGGATTGTGAATTCTTCCTCACACATGTTCAAATTTATGACTATTTTAATCTTAAAAATTTTTAAAAATTACATACGAAATGCTTCCTTTGCTAATCCTTTGGGTTAAAGAAGAAACATGCAATTGTTTGGGTTTGAACACTGACCCATGTTTTACTGTTTCACAGGCATCCACTGGGAACCTACAGCAGTGCCCTTAGAGTACTGTTCATCAGCAGGGCATCAGGGAAATAGCTGAACTACTGACTAAAGAGAGGATATGAACATAATCGTAGCAATTAAAGAAACCAAATAAATAAGAAGGGCATAAACATTGTTTACACACTAATGGTTTCAGTCATAAAGTTGTGTAATGTGTTATTTCAAATGCATATGTTATAAAATTGTTTGTACCAGGATAAGTCAATTAAAAGTGAGAGAATCAATGTTGAAAATTGGAAAGGGAATGCTTGAACTGTCTATAAAAAATTTATATAAGCTCATAGAAGAGTTCATCTTATTAAACTTGACTGCAGTATAAGAAGCTAACTTTGTTCTCTCTGATGCCAGTGAAGTCAGGGTTCAAGATTGTCCACTGTAAATCAAATTGTTGACATGATAGCATTTCTATTCAAAGTTCAGTATGACTCTTCATAATATTCTCACACAGAGTTCACTAGCATGTAAATTATGCAGGATCTTTTGTTGCATCAGTTGGACGAATTATCCAAAAGCCAGAGTTTCTACATCTTGATATAAGTGAGTGTCTCTCAGATGTACACATTCTAATTTTATTATCAAAATGTGTTGAGTGTTGCATTTATGAAATCATGACTTAAAATAAGGCACTATAAGTACATGTGACAATACATATTTTATAGATATTAGAGAATACAATTTTGATTTTAGTTATGTGATTTGGATGCTTAAAATTTAGTTCTGTGGTACATCCTGGACACTTACTCTGACTGTTACATAGGCCACAGATTTGTGAAAGCAGCAGACGTCTGGCTCCTAAAGTGGCCTGTTCAACATATGAAACAAGACAAGGACAACGGGAACAGACAATCAGAAATCATTCTAAATCTAAAGAGAATGATTGATAATGGTAATAATGCACAAGTATATATCAGTTGCTTTTCACAATATTTTCATTAAATTTGTTTTGTGATTAATACATTAGTCATTTATGTAATAACACAATAACTAAATAGTGGAATTTTCTTTAAAGTCTTGTTGCCTTGGGCTGGGGAGGTAGCTCAGCAGCTGTAAGCACCTGCCTGGGAAGTGCAAGGACCCAGGGTTGTTTTTTGTTGTTGTTGTTTGTTTCTTTGTTTGTTTTTCTTTGGTGGAACCAGGAATTGAACTCAGGCCCTTGCACTTGCCAGGGAAGCATTTATTCCACTGAGCCATCTTCCCGGCCCCATGGACCCAGGTTTGATCCATGGGTACACCATGCCATGCCTAACCCAGAACCCCAGGTACACTGTACTGGTCACTGAAACTGGGTGTGGTGGAGAATGCCGGTAATCCCAGTGCTTGGTTGGCTAACATAGGAGGATCATTATGGTCCGAGCTACAAGGTGAGACTATATGAAATAAATGAATGATTAAAGATATTGTCTTAATTACTGTTCTCATTCTGAGACATAATATCCAGCACCTAAAATTAAGGAATAGAGGTTTACTCTAGCTCCCAGTCTGTAGAGGCCTCATTCATAGCCAACTGGCTCCAAGGTACAGATGCCTAGAAGATAGGCTATGCAGAGGAGAAACAGCTAATGGCATAAAGGCAGGAAACTAAGAGGAGTCAAGGGAAGACATATCCTTGCCACATCCAGTGGCAGCCATGCAAACCAGGCATCAACTTCCATTCACTTTTAGCCAGAACTCACTCACTAAAATGCACATGCACATCCAGTTTTTGAAAATTCATTTTAGTCCAATTTAAGGGATAACGGATTCCTAAGAGTTTCAGCCTTACTGAAAGGTCCAAGTTCAAACTCTGCTATGAGACTGAAGGCAAACTGTCAGCTCTGAGACCCTATAAAACTCAGAAGAATGCAAACTCTCCAGCATTCAAAGACATAATGTAGATTCTAATTCCTAAAAGGTATAGTAAGGGAACAGCAACAGTGCAACCAAAGCATGACTGAAACCCAGCTAAAGACACAGTAAACACCAGAATTCCATATTCAGCACCCTGAGCAACTTGCTCAGGGTCTATAGGACCTGCAGAGACTTTGAAGATCCTGCCCCAAGTATTCGGAAGGCACTGATGTTTGTTGTGGTACACTTAGTCTCTCTCTTGGGATGTCTTTACTCAGTTTGGCAGCTTTCCTCAGACATTCTATGTGCCTGGGTTTTCCAACATCCTGAGGTCCCCACTGCACATTTGGTTTCTTCTCGTGGCTTTAGACACCTTCACATACTGCCCTCCTAGGGACACTGCCTATCCACTTACACTTCCTTCTGAAACCTGGTTGGAAACTCCATGATTCAATTAATTTTGAAATCTGCATCCATTCAACATTAGAACTACACAGCTGATGCCAAACTCTGCCACTGCCTGGAGCGGTAGGAGGTCCTTTTGCATCAAGACTATCCAGGCGGACAATTGTCTGGTTGGTTCCACATGGTGACGTAACACGTAGGGAATCAATGCTATAGGTAGACCTTCTCCAACAGAATGCCCTGAAACTTTCTCCTCAAAGACAAGTCTTTTACCTTTGCAACTTTGAGCCAGATATAGGGGCACCTTAACAATTTTTCATACTCCCTAAAGACACTTTTCCAATTGTCCTCTTGAAACTACTTTGCTTGTTTTATTGCTGATCTTTATAGAAAACAAGCTCTCTATGCTCTATCTTTGCATACCACTGATTTACCAGAGCAAACATTCTGGCTGAGCTAAAAAAAGTTTGCAATCATTCAGTTCTGTCTTTTGACATTGATTCTTAGCTGACAGCTGGCTGAAAGCCTCCAGTGATACCCATACAACTATCTGAGTGTTCAGCTATTATAAAATGCTCTTCCACATTAATTGGTACTCTTCCCGTAATCTCAATGTCCTGTAAAGTCACTGGACATGAGCAAAAGGAAAACAAATGCTCTGCCAGAGAATATTACATGGCCTGGAAACCAATGACCCATAGTCTTTCTTCCCAAAAGAAATCTCTTGAGTCACATCTTTACCAGCTACACAAGTGTTAGTATTCTTGTCTTTTGTGTTCTAAACAAGCTCACTCATGAAACTCAGCTTACAGAGTTCCTGTGTAAATGCAATCTCCAAGACTTTCCAAATTTCTCAATAAACCATTTGCAAAGGCTCTATTATATTGTGGCCAGGAAGCCACAGAAATCACTTCACCTCTCTTGGCACCAAAACTTTTATGAGGTAGGACTCAGTATAAAAACAGATTTAATGATATTATTATCCTGTAACACAGTCAGTTAAGCTTAACATTACGATTTATCTGAATATCAAATGCCTTAGACAAAAAAATGACACATTTATTTTCCAAAAACTATGGATATTCTAAAATTAACATCCCTATAGAATGTTAAAAAAATTACACATTTTTACACAGAAATTTAAAAATCAAAGTACATACATTATTGTAGCAAGTCAATCCTATAACTTTTTTTCTTGTCTCTCATTTCATTTTATTACCATTTTTAGCTGCAATTATTATGACATAAGAAGCAGTATGCATTTTGAAGATCAAAAATCACAGGTATTTCAATCATGGATTTAGTATTACACATTGCTGTCCTCACTGTTCACAGATATCAGCATATAGAATTAGTCAGGGTGAAAATTCTGCCTACTTACTGCTATTTTCAAAAACCTGATGGAGATTTTTAGGAGCATTGCCTTAACCATCTTGTTTATATAAAGGTATGGTGCTTCTACCATACTTCCTAACTTTTCTCCTTTCTCTCTCTTTGTTGTTTAACTTTTAAGTTCTCTCTTTCCATTTAACCGTGATATACCTTTCAATTTTTATTTCTTCTTTTAAGTTCTTACACTATGGAGACAATATAATATTTACACATGTAGGTCTGATTTATTTCACTTATGAGTATAGCTGCAAGTTGCATCCACTTATCTATGAAGGCTTCGAGTTTATTTTTCTTTGTAGCTGAGCAATACTCTGTTGTACAAAAGCACCACATCTTTTCATCCATTCCTCAGGTGATGAGCATCTTTTTTGTTTCCAAGATTTGGCTATCAAAAATTGTGCTGCTATAAACATAGTTGCACATATATCACTATGATATGATGTTTTCACTTCTTTTGGGAAAATTCCTAGAAGGCAGATAGCTCGATTGAATGAGATTTCCAGTCATAGTTTTTTGAGGCATCTGCACACTGATTTCCATAGTTGTTGCACCAGTTTACATTTCCACCAGCAGTGGAGAAAGGTTCCTTTTCCCTGAAGCCTCTCAAATACCTCACTCCTGACGTAAACATCCTGTCTGGTTAAGGTCAGCTATTACTCATTAGGCAATCTTGTGTCACATGTTGCTAACTTTGCAAAATTTAAATAAAGGACCAATTTGTTGTGAAAATAAAAGAAAACAATATGTATACACAAGATATACAGCTGCTTCCTTTTAGTTCATTGAAAGGAAAAGTTTGTACTAATACTGTTCAGCCAAGATATCATGTCTGTATCTTCTCCTCTGAATAAGTACTGCAAAGACAAAAGTATGCAAAGTATTAATTATTGTAACTGTCCTAGTAACCCATTTTGAAACTGTTTCATTGCTATTTATCTTTTCTCTCATTAAAATGAAAAATAAAAAAGAATAGATTTCATAGAAAACACACACTATATAAAAAGGATTACAATGGCTCCCTCCAGGATCAAGGATAGAAGAATGCAAGGGCCACCTGTTCACTGGAGAATGCAGGGTTGAGTCCAAGTCAAGGATCTGGTGAGCAGTGCACACCAAGGTGTGGGTCCACAAGTGGAAGAGGAGTGTCCAGATTGCAAGGGCAAGGAGACTTCACTGGAAGCCTCGAGACAGAAGTTCAACGGTGCTCATGAAGAGCAGAGGTTCTCTTAATGAAGAAAAGGGAAGATATCTTTCTTTTTTTGTTCCATCCAGGTTATAAGACTGTTGGTTGTTGGCACCCACATCCAGGCTGGATCTCCATACTGTTGCATAAGTCCTCAAGTTAAACCCAGACCTCTGTTAATCTCAACTTCTAAGCACTTCAAATTCAAATCAAAAATATGATTTAAATATGAGAATTATAAAAAAAAATATGAGAATTACTGAGTTAGCCTAAGGAAAACTAGGCTAGCCTAGGTAGCATCTAGTAATTTTAAGCAAGTAGTAGAAATTAAAATAGATATAGACTTAGGGACTGCAATGGTATGTGAAGATCTACAATACATGAAATTGACTGGTAATGTCAAACCAAGTTCATTGCTAAGTTATGAAGTGGAGAAAAGAGTGAGATTCTATTGCTGTGTGACTTGTGCTAAATATAATAAAATGACAAGGGTACTTAATTCTACTTTCTAAGAAAAAGATTTTATTTTATAAATTAATTTTTTGCTTTTGATAAAGGCAGTATGAAATAATATAAGACCACCCAGTTTGTAGTAAATATATATTTTCAGATTGCATATGCAAATGACATACAAATTATGTTTAAATGATTTTTAATTTGTGGTAACATTGTATCTATTTACATTTTTTCCTTTTCTTACTTTTTCCTCCATTTGACATATTTCAAATTTATCTTATAGTTTAAGTATTGGCTTGACCACAGTTTTCTTTATGATGCGTTAGTATAATCCCAACACTTAATACAATAAAATACTGATTCTTTTAATTCCGTATTGAGTTCTATTTTGTGCTGATATATTGTTAGGTATGACCATTAAAATGATTCCTCCTTCTATTTTCCTAAGCTTTTACATTATTTTTCACTTTGTCATTTCTTTCCAAATTTTATCCTTATTTTTTTGGTCAGCTGTGGACTTATCTACAAAATCCTAGTTAACAGTAATGCTGGGCCTGAGAGATCAGTCAGTGGTCTAAAGCACCTGCTTAGGCAAGCTTAGGTGGGTACAGGGGACCACATTTAATCCCACCCACCCTGTGCCACACCTGCCACACCATCAGGGAGGGCTGAGCCAGCCCGAGGAGGATGAAAAGATAGTAATGCCAGAAATGTAGCATATCAGAAAAGTTTAGTATGAGAAAGAAATTAAAATTCTTCATGTTAAAGAGTCAAGCAACAACAACAAAAAATTACTAGGACCCCTAAAGCACTCAGCAGGTCCATTTGTAATGACCATTACTCACCATATATTCATGCTAGATTTCTCTATTTTTAATTTATCTTATACACAATAAGATGATTCCTAAAAAACCTGAAAGTACATGGCTCTGTATCAGTTTCTAATTACTTAGCAAAAAAGTAAAATTAGAGAACCATAACAGAAAATGAGATGATTTTGAAAGAATTTGTCAGTGTATTATCATAGACAGCTATTATATGGGAATGTATCAAATTAGTATGTATTTTTAATGAATATGTATCATATGAAATATTGCAAGAAAGATTGCATAAGAAACTGTCTATACATGAACTCACATTTTAGTCTTTTTCCAGATTCTTTCTTTATATAACTCAATTTAAACTTAGTAATTTAATAATAATAAAATAGAATTAATGTAATTTAACTGTTAGAAAATACTGGTGATACCTACAATTGAATTTATTTTATTTTTTCTCCATCCTTATTGATATTTCAAAGGGAAAAATTTCTGAGGGGATCATATTAGTAATTTTTCCTTGGTATACTATTAGAATGATGTAATTTTGCATTTATAATTCATAATAAATTCATCTGAAATATAGATGGTTCTGTACATAAATC
>PVKA01032973.1:0-24819 GCA_004027165.1 Ctenomys sociabilis | reverse complement strand
GGCTGTATTTATGCAAATGGGGGATGGTGCCACCTCAGAGGCAAGCAGGGGGCGGGTCTTGCAACCCAGAGGGAAATTCCAGTATAACCCTGTTGCCTTTACTTTGAAAGGTCTCCAAGTCCTGTGGTCACACTGTCCCGGTGTGGTTGGGGCTGAGCTTTGCTGTCAACCTGGACACCTGGGATTGGTGGCTCCTGCCAGGCCTGCATGTTCTCCAGGTTTTCAGGGACTGTGGGGCTCAGGCAGGCAGCTCACACCTGGCTCCCTGTGGGAAGGGCTTGAGGCCCCAGGAGGTGGCGGGAGACCACGGGGGGTCTTGGTTGGTGGAGATGCTCACCTTCACCTGGAGCCCCACAGGCCGGTACAGGCTTTGCCCTCTGCTCTCCTGGGGATCCAGCAAGCATAGGTCAGGCAGCTCCTGTCCTCGGGCCCAGGAGCCTGCTCTCCTCTCCTTCCTCCTGTACCACTTTGTCCTGATGCTGTCAATACCTGCCTCACTCGTACAGCCACACAGGCACATATCTGAGGACTTCCCAGCTCTGGATCCCCAAGAGCTCCAAGCTCTGGAGTCCCAGTGAGGCCCTGTAGCTGCGCGGTTCAGTTGTGAGCCTATTGCCCGGTGTCTGGGGATCTCTGCTCACCAATGTGAATTTATGTTACTTTGATTTCCCCCGCCAATTTGCAGCAGCCTCCCAGTTTGTAAATGATGCCGCTAATCTGAGAGGAGCAGAAGCAGGCTCTTTCCACTTGGGGCAGAGAGGAGCTTGTTCAGAGGACTTGGAGGAGCTCAGAGAATCATTGCTGGTGGCTAAGAAGGAGGCCTGGAGTTCAGCTTCCTGCCTAATGTGCAGTGGAGGGCATCTGCAGGTCTGGGGAGGAACCCAGGGAGCTGCAGCCCCTGAGCACCCAGCACCAGGATCAACTCCAGAGGGCCATTGCCCCATGAGCAAATAGCAGCTTTGGACAGGAAATAATGTACCTCAGGGGACCTTGAGTTCAGGTGAGAGGAGAAGAGAGGAGAGGGGAGGGGAGGAGAGAAGTAAGACAGCTTTGGAGAGAAAGAGAGAGTTGGACAGACAAACCTAGAATTAGAGAAAGATGGACAGAGACCGAGAGAGACAGAGACTAAGAGAGACAGAGACACGTGCCCTCTCCTTTTCACCACACCTGTCCCCAGAGCGCTGGTCTAATTCCTGTTGCTCTGTCTGGATATCACAGTCTTAGCCACAGTGATGGAAGTGAGGGAGTGTGGGAAAGCAGAACATTCCATGTCTTTTCGCCCTGTGGGTGCCCGTTGTCTTCCCACAGGTTCTGAAAATGGAAAGCTTCCCAAACCCTCACAGGATGAATGACACTGGGTGGACAAACACACAAAGTCCTATGTTTTGGTGAAAACATCCACTGGAAACCATCTGCGTGGAGAGACACAGGGAGGAGAGGCTGGGCTCCACCCCTCGAAGCTCCCCAAGGCGGGTCTCTGCCCTCAGGCCGCCTGTGTGGGGGAAACTCACAAGGGATGTTTATGAAAACTAAATGAAGCCAAACAAAAGCCTAAGCCATAACCAAAACAAAACACAATGAAATCTCCATCTCAACTGACAGGTAAATTAATGAAACCAAGGAGAAGGCTGCAATCTAATTGTCACCACTCTGACATGGTTCTTCTAAAGTCACTTTTAGCACGAACACTGCTCACATCCCACTCAGATCAAAGTCTTCCCGTGGTGCAGCAATTGCATCTTGATTTCTTGCATCTTCAAATGATACAGTGCCCTCTCTGCATGTGGGAAACAAGGAACACAGAGTTCTTAAGGGAGGAAAGTTTTTTAAAGATTGATTGATTGATTGATTGATTGATTGATTGATTTGGTACAGGGTCTCCCTACGCAGCTCCAACTTGTAGTGTTCCTCCTGTCTCAGCTTCCTGAGCGCTGGGATTATAGGCATGCACCACCACATCTGGTTTCAGTGACTGGTATGGCACAGGGCTGGTATGGCTGCAGGACTAGGAATCAAACCCAGATCCTTGCTCTTAAAGGCAGGCATTTAGATGGTGAGCCATCTCCCAGGTCCTGATGGGGGAAATTTAAATTAGTATTTGTAAGCAGCAGGCACTGCCTGCCACCCTCTCCTGCTCTCAGTTCTGGTCCTCCGGTCAAGGTCCTTGACTTTTGATTCTATAAGTTTAAGCTCTCTGTTGTCACATAAAGACATAAATTTATTGATTTCATCCACTCTAGGCTGAATAGCCTATAGTTTGTGTCTGTCCCAAATTCGGGTTGGAACCTAATCCCTCTTGTGATGTGCTAAGAGGCAGGTTGTCTGAGAGCTGAGTAGGTTATGAGGGTGGCGGTGATTGGCTCCAGTGCCCTGAGAAGGCCCCCAGAGCGGTCCCCGGAGCCCTGCCGTGCTGAGCTGTGGGCCGTGGGTGCAAGCAGGGGGCTTGCTCCTGCTAGAGCCTCAGGGGGCTCCTCCCTTCACACAGGGACCTTCACACCTGCTATTACAGATATCCAGGTCCGGCACTTTGGTTGAAGAGGCCCACACAGGCTGACTTGGCCCTATTTCCTTTCCCTCTTCTAAATAGCGAGCAGTGCTGTGATGGTCATTGCGCAGACACGCCCTCCATCAGTGCAGCACCTCTCAGGCACCCACAGGGCACTGCCGACAGAGGACGCCTGCACACTCCAGCTGTGGGTGGCACCCAGTAATAAGGCTTGCAGCCTGGACGGAGTAAGAGGCAAAGCAGAGGTTGGCGAGCATTCCCCTAGGTGGGCGCGTGCTCTGCTGCTGTCCTTGCCCGGGCATCAGAGTCCACCGTCCTCTGGTCCTCAGCCCTGACTTCTGTCAGTGTGCTCCAGAGAGCTCCAGCCCTCAGCCCCGGACTGAGGGGCCCCAGAGTTCTGTCGCTGTCCCGAGGACACAGGGCTGTGGGGGCTGCGCTTGCTCCTAGGACATAAGAATGGAAGAATACATATGAGACCACACATGCATTAAGATTATATGTCTTTAAATAAGATTATATATGATTTTATATAAGCTTAAATATGTAAGATTATGTATGTTTCAGATTAAATAAGATTATATGTATTTGTATTTATAAGAATATATATACATATATATATATGTTTATTTAAATTGATTTTGTTTTTCTAGAGAGCACAATAAATACCAATTTTAGAATCAGGATTTCTAGTGAAAGAGCATTATAAATGTACAGTTGAATTTTTTCAAGTGGTTCACTTGTTCTTAAATTTGGCTCTTAGAATGAGAAAAAGGACAAATGAAACAAGAGGAAAAATGTATTTAGATATTGCTGATCTCTGCTGGTCTTTTGAAAGGAGAAGTTGATGCTTAGAATTTCTTTTACTCTGACCTTTTTCCTCTTTTGTGCTTCTTATAGCTTCTTTGTTATTGCTTTGTGCTGTTCTTTTCTTTAGACGAACCTGACACGTTTGTATCTGGTAATCCGAACAACCACTGTTGATTCCTATTACTTAGTTTAGTGAAGTCTTGTGTCATTTCTAGCGCTTTCTTTCTATCACTATGTTGTATTCTTCAAAAATCAATATAAATAAATAAATATTGGCCTGCAAGGTCAGCTGTGGCTCCAATGAGGGTGCTTAGCGTGGGCTGCGGGTCGCTGAGAGTAGCCGCAGGAGGCTGCGGACGCGGAGCTCCTCAGCTCTGACGACACTGTGTTGGGTGTGGGCGGACAGCAGCACAGGAGATGAAAGCCAGGGTCGCTCTGAACTTCCCCCTGTGGCCAGGGCGAGCCGAGGGTGGGGTGGGGGTCAATGCGTCAGGCCGAACCACCTGCCCTAGAGTGAGGTAGGGGCCAGAGTCCTGGCTTTGTCACTCACAGTTCCCAAAGGCTGGTCTGTGCCATCTGAAACCCCTATGTGGAGAAGGGCATCAAAGGACATTGATGAGAGCTTGTGCTGCAGAAAGTGTCCGCAGCCTGATAGCTCCTGGGAGAGGACTGGCGTCTGCTGGGGAAGTGTGACAGAGTCCAAATGGGGAAACAGCCAGGTGCCAGTTTTCGGGCAGGAGAGGAAGCAGCAGATGCAGGTCTAGTAGGAGGATAACTCAGGTGTAGCAGAGACCTAGTTTATAGTTTAATGCCTGACGTGCTGTGTGTGTGTGTGTGTGTGTGTGTGTGCGGGTGCTCACATGTGCACTTGAGCTCGCGCACTCCAGCACTCACATGAACTGATAAACACTGTGGTTTTCTTTTATTATTTTAAAGTTTTAATTAGTACGCATTTGCAGTGCATAACGTTGGCGTTCCTATGGAGCCTGGCAGGTGCATAGCACGTCTCCATTCTTCCCCATCCCCCTCTTTTATCTCCCTCTGTCTCTTGATCCCCTTCCCTTTCGAGAAAGAGCCCTCTCCCTGCTTCCTATGATCTACCTTTTATTTTGCTCTTTATTTACGCTTTAGTTTGCCCTGGAAGAGAAACACGTTCACATTTGTTTCCCTGCTTTATTTCGCCTAAATGTATGGTTCCATTTTCCTACACATATCTCAAAACTGCCTTTCTTCCTGGCACAGTGGTGCTCCATCAAGTGTAGTAACCGCGTCTTCTTTACCCAGTCATCTGCTGGGGGAGCACTGGCCTCTTTCAAGATTAACTTAAATTATGTGTGTCGCTGTAAGCGTGGGTGTGCGTGGGGCACTATCACGTGAAGCCTTTAAAACTTAGGAAGATGCCTGGAAGGGAATAGCTGGGCAAATGGGATTTCTAGTTTTGACCTTTTGAGTGCTCTCCACACTGCTTTCCAGGGTGGCTGCCCTAGATTTCTCAGGCTGTGTCCAGAGAACCGCACCCATCAGTGAACCTGGGATTCGCTCACACTCCGCGTGTGCAGGTCCCATGGCCAGATCTGGCCTGCAGAAGACATAGTCACATTGTTCTTTGAGGACACTGAGACTTTCTTCACTGTTGTGGGCCCATAACCAATACAGGAGTCCAAGTAGCACTTAAGATTTGAAGGCTTTTATTACCTGAGCTCAGCAATGGTCAGCAGAGACCTGTTTCAGAGTCCAAGTGAGCGGCCACAAACAGAGAACTTGAAGAGTATATAAAGAGAAAAAATACAAAGAAAATGTGTAATACATCCTGCTTGTCAAACAGAACAAAAACGCATAGCATAAATCCTGCTTGTCAAAGAGTTAGATCTTTGCCATACATCTGGCTGCTCTTTCCCGGTATATCTGGCGTTTTCTTCCTGCTGTTGCTTGAGGTCAGCAATTTCTCAGGGTGTATCTCCATTCTCAGTACTTGTCTCACACGTAGGCCTGTTTTTACAACTTTAGGGTCAGCTACAGTTTATCACGGTAATCCTTATGCTGAGAGTCCAGGTCTGGGCCATCACGCTCCCCACTGGTTTTAGAGTATAGGGGGAGCTCTCTTGTTTCTATTTAAAGTGGGGAGGTAGAGATACTCACATCCACCTTCTCCTGAATACCAGTACACTTGTGGCAGCATGGGTTAACAGACAAATGATTTGTACTGATCAAATCATTGATTCCTCAGTTAGAAGATTTTCATACCTAGTTCACAGGATCATTAGTTTTACAGACTGAATCCTGCCTTGTATATATTTTATCGAACAAGTACGAAAGGTCCTTGAGTAATTATTAGCAATGGTAGTGCTAGAGGTCCTACAGGGACAGACAGTAGCACTGTTAGCCATGGGGAAGCAGAGAACAAGTATCAGAACCAGTTTTGTTGGCAGTGCTTTTCTGTCTCTCCATCATCAAGACATTTCCTTAATTGACTAAAGCTGCCTCTGATGACTCCAGAATGATTAGTGTAGAACAGCAAGCTTTACCTGAGGCTAAGCACAGTCCTCCTTGTTTCAAGAGGAGAAGATCTAGGCCTCCCTTGTTCCAGAGGATCATCTCAGCCTGGGAATTTAGAGATTCTTCCAGCCTGTTAGCACTTTGTTCTAAGGTGCCTAAATCTCATATTTCCTTGTTCAAAAGCTGCTAATTTTGGTTCCTAACAATGAGGGCCTAAGTGACCAAGGCTGCTGGTCCTGCTGGCCCTATTCCTAGCAGGATGGGGACTACTACAGGGGAGCTCTCTTGTCTCTGTTTATGTTTTTAATTGCATTAATTTTATTGAGAAACAAATAGCAGTAAGACAGTTCTAAAACCGATTAGTAGGACAGTTTCAATAATTAATACATGGCATATTGTTGTCTTCATAGTGGTTATTCATAGTACAAGATGCAGACAGGATACCCTGTCCAAACACTCTTAATACAAATCTTTCTCACCGAATTAAGAGAAAGTAGCTATATATTTATCCTATTTTGTATATACAGATACAAAATGGTCCTTCATTTATATCCCTTTTTTTGTTTAGTTTTGTCAGAGATGGGTATTCCATTGCAATTTAAGTATTGTAGGTGCATGAATTCAGCAAAATAATCCAATATAGTCCAGTAGTCCATAATAGTAGTGGGTTATCTCTAGGACTGGCAATGTCAGAAGTTGTTGACTTGAGCCTTTCACAGATCATCATATTAATATGGCTTTGCTTTTTAGTCCTCATTTTTATACTTTTCTCTTGTCTCTGCTTAAAGTGAGGAGGCTGAGATGTCACGTCCACCTTCCCCTGAACACCAGTACACTCGTAGCAGAGCACGGGTTAGCACACACAGCTCAGGAGAAGATCCAGTAAGCACATTCAGGTGCACACAGGGAGTAAGACCATTTGTACAGGCAAACCAAGTTCCTGATGGGGTACAAAGTGTTGGTTCAAGGGACAGGACACATTATGAGCAAGTTACAGTTTTCAGCATATGATGAAGAACTAAAAGGGAAACCTTGGGAGATGATACATAACCCAGACCCTTGGAGATCCCCCAGCGTTAAGGACTAGGGGCCTTTTCCCCACCAACAGTGGTCAGGTACCCGAGACACACAGAACACCTGGGTGGAGTTGTCTTCACCTACGGTGGTGACTGCTGCAGTCCAACATAGTACGGGGGCTCTGGGTTTAAGCAGAGCCAGCAAGCCTAGTCATGTCTGGGGAGGAGGCATTAAGCAGCCTAAACATCAGCTCTAAAGGACGGAATAGTGGGCTCCTACGGCGTGGCTTGCCCCAAGGTGGCAGGTTGCAGGGTCAGTCAGGGTGCAGGCTCTATTGCAGGTTGCCCTGATTGGGGCCTGAGTGGGCTTAGGAGGCTTAGCAGGTGGGAAACCTTCAGGAGGGAGGGCCAATCCTCCTAGTGGGCCTACTATGAATATTTAAGAATGACCCTGGGTCCCAACCTGTGACACAGAGGCAAATTCCCCATGTTCTTTCCCAGCCCATGAACCAGGAGGCACTTGTGACCTGTTCCTGGGCCCATTTCTGTAAAACCTATTTCCAATGGTCTCCAGGGAGAGTCCTCTTTTTCTCACTTGTTGATCTGGTGGGACTTGCTTTGGGTTTACCTGGAGGCCCTGAGGGCACTTGCAACTTATCTCCTTTGCCAGCTGAGACAACCTAGGGATAAAATAGTGGCTCTGGAACAACTCAGCCAGTTTAGTTCCTCCCAGATAAGTGTCCTGGTGTGTTTCTTGAAAGAGCTAGGGGCCTAATGCTTGAGGGATGAGGACTCATCTGTCTGGGAGAGTTTGCCATCCTTCAAGGGAGGGATGGGCTTTTCAGTTTTTGGTAAGCTTCAAATCTGAGTCAGAGTAAGAAGGATGGAAAGGGGGAGCACAGGGAGAATCCGTATAGGCCCCACTGGTTTTAGGGCCACTTCTTTGGCTGTTTTATCAGCAAAGGCATTTCCACATGTAATTGGAGAGTCACTTTTTTGGTACTTTTTCTGCAATGCATGATGGCGACCTTTTTAGGCAGCCGTATTGAGGCCAGGAGGTCTAGAATTTCAGGCGTATGTTTGATTTTTGTTCCTTCTGAGATCCAGAGTCCTCTCTCCTGATAGATGGCACCACGGACATGCACAGTAGCAAAGGCATACCAGCTGCCAGTGTACACGTTTGTGGTCCTGTCTTGTCCCCATCTTAGTGATTTAGAGTGAAGGCTATTAGTGCAGCCCTCTGGGGCAGAGGCTTCTTGTCCCAGCACTTGGGCCCATATTACCTCATCTGTTGTGGTCACTGTGGCTCCAGCCACTCAATTGCCCTTGTGGAGCTAGCTGCTTCCATCTGTGAAGAGATGGTTATCAATCGGGATGTCTATTAAATCTATTTGCAAACTACGAGGTGGAATCTATAATGCCCAAGCAAACATAGAGGGACATCTGCAGGTTATCATCTGGCAAGAGAATGGCTAGATTTAAGGCTGTGGTGGACAGAAACTCAGTATGGCCTGGGCCCCGCAGGAGTGCCTGGTATTACACAATGTGAGCATTTGATAGCCACCTGTCTGTAAAAGGCTCTAGTCAACAACTTCTTCAGATAACCCACTATTATTGTGGATTGCTGGACTGTGTTTGATTGTTTTGCTGAGTTCAGGCACCTATAATAATTGAATGACAATGGAATGCCCATCATTGACAGGACTAAACAAAAAAAGGGGATACAAATGAAGAACCATGCAGTGTTTATAAACAGTAAAGTTAGCATAAATATGAAGTACTTCTGCATAATTCTATGAGAAGCAATATTTGCACAAATGTGTTTGGATGGAATATTCTGTCAGCTTCTTGTACTATGGACAACCACTAGGAAGATAACAAGGTAGAAAGTATTAATTATTGAAACTGTACTATAATTCAGCTTTAAAAAATAAGTATGCAGCTACATTCTTTTAATTCATTGATTAGAGACGTCTGCTCTAATAGTGTTTGTAAGTAGAGTATCAATGTATGCACCTTGTATGACAAAAATCCACTATGAAAACAAAAAAATAAAAAATAAATAAATGAATAATATTAGGAAGTCATTTACATGCTAGATTCTTTGATAATTTTAAAATAATAAAATAATATTTATTTGCTTCCCAGAGTTACAATAACTAGATTATCATTGCACATGACATCTATTCTGTGTAGTGGTCAAATCTGTTAATGTATTTCTATTACTACTACTACTACTACTACTACTACTAAGAAACCATTATATGCCAAGAGTTGTTTCTTTATGCCAGCAATTCTTTTCTTTGTGATCTTTATTATACAATAAAATTTGTCTATGCTATTTCAAAGAAGCAAGTAATCTGGCAAAAGTCCTGAAAATGATTAAGAACATATTTCAAGGGTGACAATGAAGCAGAAGCAGACTGAACCATGATGAACATCACAAATGTTATACTGGAGATGAACAGACACAAAACAATTACAAGAGACACAAGTTTGGTGTTTTGTTTGTTTGTATTTATTTATTTATTTATTTATTTGGCAGAACCAATGATTGAACTTAGACCCTTCTTGCCAGAAAAGCACTTACTCTACTGAGCCATCTCCCCAGCCCATGGTTGAAGACCACTATCAAGTTCCAGCCAACTCCTTAGTCTGGGAACTGGGCCTGGAGAGTCTAACGCCGCATCCAACCTCTCTGAGGATCTCCAGGGGGTGCCCCAAGGAACAGAAGCAGTGATACTGGTGAGGACCAGAAGGCTCATTTTGAATTAGCATCCAGAGTTTTTGGTTTCACTTCAAATTGAAGAGTTCCTCAGGGTGAGGAACACCTTTGGGTGGTCCCCCTGAGGAATATTTGTCTCCAAGAGAGACTTGGATCCTATAAATCCCATTATGGGGATCCCAGACAAGCCCCCAAATGTTGTGGGTCTGTAATCAATGTAGGAATCCAAGTAGCCAATTAAGATTTGAAGGCCTTTTATTAGTTGAGCTCAGTGAACATCAGCATAGACCCCTGTTTCAGAGTCCAAGTGAGTAGCCCCAACCACAGAGCATGAAGAGTATATAAAGTGAAAAAACACAAAGAAAATATGTAACACATCCTGCTTGTCAAGCAATTAGATTTTTGCTATGCATCTGGCTGTTCTTTCCCTATGCACCTGGCTTTTTCTTCCTGCTATTGCCTAAGGTCAGTGCTTTCTCAGGGTATATTTCCTCCTCATGGTATTTGTCTCACAGGTAGGCCTGTTTTTTTTTTTCCAACTCTGGGATCAGCTAAAGTTTATCATGGCAATATTTATGCTAAGAGTCTGGGTTTAGGCCATCACATTCATCAATTTATTTCTCATCATCATGGCAAAGGACAGTCCTTGGGGCATACCCAAGAGAAAACACACTCCTTCTACAAAGGTACATTAATGAGTCTCATGTCACACTTCACTTTTGTAAGAATCACTTCCACAAGACCACAGATAAATGCAAACTTCTTTCAGTGAAAAGAGAAGCACATTCTGGAGAAGAGACAGCCTCTTCAATAAGTAGTACTTGTGAAGCCTGCTAGCTATGTGCAGAAGACTGAATCTAGACCCATATCTCTAACCATGTACTAAACTGAAATACAAGTGGATCAAAGAGCTAAGCAGAACATAACCACCTAACGTGCTGGAAGACAAAATAGGCAAAACTCTTGAAATAATAGGCATAGGCAAGGGTTTAGTGAATAGAATCCCAGTTGCACATGAAATACCAAGAGTCAAAGAAATGGATCACATCTAGTTAAAAAGTTTCTCTGTAAAGCAAAAGAAATACCCAACAGAGTAAAAAGACAACCTACAGAATGAGAATGTTTTTGTCAACTATTCCACAGAGAGAGTAATAATTGTGGAATACATAAAGAACCAAAAGCTTAGGTCCCCCCCAAAGAAACAATCCCATTAAAAGCACCAGAAACTAAAATGAATGGATGCTTCTAAGAAGAAGTGCAGATGGCCAATGACTACATAAGAAATGCTCACTGTAGCTAGCCAATCAAAAGACACAGCCCAAAGGCCGGAGACATAGCTCAGTGGACTAAGCACCTGTTCAGGCAAGCAGAGGGACAAGAGTTCAATTCCCAGCACCAAATGCCATACCGGTCCTGTCCCTGGGCGTGCTGGCCACCAAGACCAAGCATGGTGGTGCAGGACTATAATCCAGGCACTGCAGAGGCTGAGAACAAGAGCGTCACTACAAGTCCGAGCTGCACAGTGAGACCCTGTACCAAACAGAAAAGAAACAACTGAGCAGAATGGATCAAAAAACAATATCTATCAATACTCTACATACAAGAAACACATTTACCTAAAAAAAAGAAACTTGTAGACTGAAGGTCAAGGGATAGGAAATAATGCTCCATGTCACAGGAATCCAGAAAAACTATTTGCAAAGAAAGTGAACTTCAAGCCAACACTGATCAAGCGATACAAAGAAAGCCACCACATACTTGCTAAGGGAGCAATCCAAGAGGAAGAGATAAGAATCATAAACATATTCACTAAACACAGGTGCAGTGATTAAATAAAACAAATATTAATGGACACAAATAATCAAACGAGCACTAACACAATTGTAATGGGAAGCTTTAATACTCTTCTGTCAAAAATAGATCAACCAAACAAAAAAATCAAGAATAAAATATTAAGTCCTCGAGGCGTCGGTGCTGTGTGCTGGTGGTATTTTGTTGCTTGCTGGCCTGTGTGCACATGCGCAGATATGGCTTCAAGTACTATACTCAACAAGCAGCCCAGAGCTATGGGGCTGCCCACCCAGCCTCGGCAGGGCTACTCCCAGCAGATCAGCCAGCCCTCTGGACAGCAGTGTTATAGTGCTATGGCCAGTCGGCAGACACTTCAGGCTCTGGCCAGAGCAGATGTGGTTCTTCTTACAGACAGACTCGGAGTACAGGCTGCAGCGCGCAGTCAGTTCCCCAGGGTTGCGGCTCCACTGGTGGCCGCAGAGTTCCCAGTCATCTTGCTGGCAGCAGACCTCTTTTCCTGGCTATGGTCAGCAGCCAGCTCTCAGCAGCACCTCGGGGAGGCACGGTGGCAGTTCTCAGAGCAGCAGTGATGGGCAGCCCCAGAGTGGGGGCTATGGCCAACAACCAGGCTACAGTGGACAGCAACAGAGCTCCTGCAACACCCCTCAGGGCTGTGGACAGCAGAACCAGTGCAACAGCAGCAGTGGCGGTGGTGGAGGGGGTGGTGGAGGCAACTGTGGCCGAGATCAGTCCTCCATGCGTGGAGGTGGTAGCGGCTGTGGCAATCGGGACCGGAGTGGTGGTGGCGGTGGCGGCGGTGGCTGCAAGAGAGGCCAGCAAGACCATGGGGGCTGAGGCAGGGTGGTGGCAGTGATTACAACCACGGCAGTGGGGGCTATGAACCCAGAGGCCATGGAGGTGGCCATGGAGGCAGAGGCAGCATGCATGGAAGTGACTGAGGTGGCTTCAATAAATTTGGTGGCCCTTGGGACCAAGGATCACATCATGATTCTGAACAGGACAATTCTGACAACACCATCTTTGTGCAAGGCCTGGGTAAAAATGCTACAATTAAGTTTGTAGCTGGTTACTTCAAGCAGATTGGCATTATTAAGACCAATAAGAGCACTGGACAACCCATGATTAATTTGTATACAGGCAGGGAAACTGGCAAGTTGAAGGGAGAGGCAACAGTTTCATATGATGACCCTCCTTCTGCTAAAGCAGCTATTGAATGGTTGGACAGTAAAGAATTCTCTGGGAATCCTATTAAGGTCTTGTTTGCCACCTGGTGAGCAGATTTCAATCGGAGTGGTGGCAATGGCCAAGGAGGCCAAGGAAGAGGAGTACACATGGGCTGTGGAGGCTATGGAGATGGTGGCAGTGGTGGTTGCAGCTGGGGAGGATTCCCCGGCAGAGGTGGTGCGGTGCAGGACAGCAGCAAGCTGGGGACTGGAAGTGTCCTGATGCTACATGTGAGAGCATGAACTTCTCTTCGAAAAATGAATGCAACCAGTGGAAGGCCCCTAAACCAGATGGCCCAGGAGGAGGTCCGGAAGGCTTCCATATGGGGGTAACTACAGAAATGGTCGTCATCTTTCGGCCAGAACCGCCATCTTCCAGTAATTTGCCAAAATGACTAACACAAAGGGCAAGAGGAGGGGAACCCGTTATATGTTTTCCAAGCCTTTTTAGAAAACATGGGTCTACAACCTTACCCAGCATGCTGTTGGCATTGTTGTAAACAAGCAAGTTAAGGGCAAGATACTTGCCAAGAGGGTTAATGTGCATATTGAGCATATTAAACACTCAAAAAGTCATGATAACTTCCTGAAATGTGTCAAGGAAAATGATCAGAAAATTAAGGAAGCCAAAGAGAAAGGTACCTGGGTTCAGCTGAAGCACCAGCCTGCCCCTCCCAGAGAAGCACACTTTGTGAGGACCAATGGGAAGGAGCCTGAGTTGCTGGAACCTGTTCCCTAGGAATTCATGGCATAAACGGGGGGTGTTGCTCTGCCATTCAGTACCTAATTGGCAGCTTAAGTGTTCTAGGTCCCATGTAAAAATAAAATCATCCTGTATTGTAAGGGTGGATTTCTTAGTTGAATAAGTATGTGGTACCTTCTTACCTCAGAAATATTTACAGCAGATGTTCACTGTACCTAGTAATTGTGTGTAGTCCATATTCTCCAGTTTTTCTTGCTGAAAGATTGCTGAGGTATTGTGCAGGTATATGCCTAAGTAATCAAATATTTATAAAATATTTACATTGGCTTGAAGATCCTGTAAGTCATCATGGGGAAAAGATGTATCAAATTACAGGAAGTCACTTAAGAAACAAATGTAAGTCCATTTCAGTTAAATAAGTTGTTTAAAGCACCAAAAAGAAAGAAAGAAAGAAAGAAAGAAAGAAAGAAAGAAAGAAAGAAAGAAAGAAAGAAAGAAAGAAAGAAAGAAAGAAAGAAAGAAAGAAATGATCGTCACGGTGGCAGAGGAGACTACGATCGGGGTAGCTTCTGGGGCTATGGAGGGGATCATGGGGGCTTCCGAGGGGCCAGTGTAGTGGGGACAGAGGTGGCCTTGGCCTGGCAAGACGGATGGATCACAGGGAAAGGTCATTTAAGTCTGGTTCTGAGATTCTGGAACAACCTTCCCCCTATACCCAGTTACCCTCATTATTTTATAACCTTCCAACTCCTGATCATCCATGGATTTTGTTGTGTCAGACTACGTAATTGTAACCATACCTTTGGTTCTCATTAAAAACCATAGTTTTAGCTAAAAAAAAAAAATGAAATATTAGAACTGATCCAAACTTTTTTAAATTTTATTTTATTTTATTTTGAAGAGTAAAAACAGAAACAAAAACAAATAGAAAGAAAGAAAGAAAGAAAGAAAGAAAGAAAGAAAGAAAGAAAGAAAGAAAGAAAGAGAGTATTGTACAACATTGCACGTGTTACAGTTTTTCAGAACTGAAACAACTAATTAACAAAGGTTGTTATATTATGTATTTTTATCATGTAATCTGTTGCTCATAGTAACAGATACAGTTATGCAAGACTGCAGAAATAATTGAGTATTGGTGCTGGCTTCCAAGAAATCTTAATTTTTTCTTTGTCTTTTTTGTTTTAATTTATTTAAAGAGAGTATAATAATTGATGAGATGTTAGAAACAGCACACATTTAGAAGACTAAGATGAAAGGCATTCAACCATGGGTTTTGTATTACATATGCTGTCCTTGGTGTAGTTGCTCAGATTGCAGATATCAGCATACAGAGTCTGTCAAGGTGAAAATTCTAAATGTTAACTGGTATCTCCAAAAATACTGCTGGAAATTATGAGTACAATCATCTCAGCCATCCTGTATATGTATTTGCATGTTTTTCCCTCCTTCCTTTTTTTCTATCTTTTCTCCTTTCTCTCATCTTAATTGTTTAATCCTTAAGTTCCATTTCTTTCTGTTTTACTGTCTGTTATAACTTTCAGGTTTTATCTATTGATTTGCCACTTGTATTTTCTCCTCTAAGAAGTATGTATTCATCTCATACCCATTTTTGTACTGGTCCTTAAATTTGGGGGGCCTAATTTTTTTAGCACTTTATATAATTTATATAGAAGTCCTTTGTCTGAGTGAGTATGGTCATGATTTTTTTTCCAAATTTGTGGGTTGTCTTTTCACTCTGTTGGTAATTTCTTTTGACATGCAAAAACTTCTCAATGAGATGAGATCCCAGTTGCTGATTCCTTGCAGTATTTTGCAAGTAGTTCTGCTTTTGTTCAGGACCTGTCTGCCTACTCCTATGTCTTTGAGATTTCTACCTACTTTCGCTTCCAGGAGATTGAACCAAACCTTTGAACAAATGGATTCTGTAGATGTCTACACAGTGTTCCACTCCACATCAGAATACACATTCTTCTCAGCTGCATGTGAAGCATTCTCCAAAATAAACCCCACATTCAATCAAAGCACAGGCTTCAATAATTGCAAAGGAATGGAAGTTATCCCAAGCAATCAGACCACAGTGAAATAAAGGTGGGAGCCAATGGCAAAAGAAACCACAAAAACTTCATAATCACAAGGAAATTATGGGCTAGGGAGATAGCTCAAAAGAATAAGCACTTGCCTGGCAAGTGCAAGGTCCTGAGTTCAATCTCCAGTACCACCAAGAAAGAAAGAAAGAAAGAAAGAAAGAAAGAAAGAAAGAAAGAAAGAAAGAAAGAAAGAAAGAAAGAAAGAAAGAAAGAAAGAAAGAAAGGGAAATGAAAAACATCTTCCTGAACAACCAAAGAGTCAAAATGGAAAAGAAAAGTTTCTCAAATTAAATGATAATGCCAATATAACATACCAGAACTTGGAGGAATCAACAAAAGCAGTCCTAAGAAGAAAATTTATAGTGGCAAATTCCCATTAGGAAAATAGAATGAACTCAAACAACCTAATGTTGAACCTTAAGCTTCTGGAAGAAAAACAAGTCAAATCAAAACTCATAGGAGAGAGGAAACTATAAAGATTAGAGCAGAAATTAATGCAACTGACACTAAGAAAACAATACAAAGAATACAAAAATTGTTTCTTTGAAAAATTAAATATGATTGACAAATCTTTAGCCAACTTTATCAAAAAGAGGAAAGACTCAGCCGGGCGTGGTGGCGCATGCCTGTAATTCCAGCACTAGGGAGGCTGAGGCAGGAGGATTGTTGTGAGTTCGAGACCAGCCTGAGCTACAAAGTGAGCTTAAGGCCAGCCTGAACTGCACAGTGAGACCCTGTCTCAAAAAGGCAAAAAAAAAAAAAAAAAAAAAAAAAAAAAAAAAAAAAAAAAAAAAAAAAAAAAAAAAATTAGAGGAGTTTTAATACTACTACTCTTCAAACACTTTAATGAAGTTGAAAGGAAAGCAATACTCCTAAAGTTATTCCAGGAAACAGACATTACCCTGATACCAAAACAGAACAACCCAACCAAGAGAGAGAACTACAATCTCCCTAATGAACACAGATGCAAAAATCCTCAATAAGCTGCTGACAAACAGAATGCTGCAAATCAGGATTATACACCATGACCAAGTAGGATTCATCCTCAGATGCAGGGGTGGTTCAACATACACAAATCAACAAATGCAATATAGCATCAGAACAAAGCCAAGGACAAAAGCTATAAGATCATCTCAATAGGTGCTGAAAAAAATATGAGACAAAGTCCAACGCCCAACTGCGATAAAAACCCTACAGAAAATTGGAATGAAAGTCCTTTATCTCAATCTGAGAAAAGGCATCTATGAGAAACCAACAGCCAGTGTCTTACTAAACGGGTCAGCCAGGCTCACCTGTGTTCACCAGCAGCAGAGGAGCAGTGCAGGCCCCGCAGACAGGCAATGGCTTAAGGCAACACCGGTCCACTTCTGCCACCAGCTTTGTTGGTTGTCTCACTTGCTGCCTTGTGGAAACTGCACTGGCCATGCTGGAAAGGCAAGGCCTGACTGCAAATGTCTGGCTCTTGCGTGAGCATTTCAAGCCCCCACAATGGTTTTGAGAATGAAGAGTCAAAAGCAGTGAAAGAAAATGGAAACCTAGTGTGAAAAGCTACTGAGCCTGCAATAAAAACTAGCTGTCTTCTGCTCTCCCAGAAGAAGTGAAAAGTGTTTTAGAAGAACAATTAACTAAGCAGACACGTGTGCCGGGCAATGCTATGGAGCCTAGTCCTCCATTCCAGCGCATGAGCCCTCTGTGGGGGGTGGTATGAGATTTCCAAGAGTGGAGTGCTGAGGTGGAAGAAAGAAAACCGAGTCACAGGAAAGCAAGCTAAATAGAGAGGTCTGGCCAGATCGCTCAGCGGACCCCTAGCTTACCATGCAGGCCCCAGTCCCGGGGCACACAGAGAAGGTGACCGAGACTGGGCATGGTGGCACACACCTGTAATCCCAGCACTTGGGGGCTGAAAGGAGAATTGCTACAAGTCTGATCTGTGCAGTGAGGCCCTGTAGACCCTGTAATAAATACATTAAAAAATTCCTGCATACTTTCAAAATACAGGTGTGCACTTGATCCTTGTGGGAGACTTTCTAAGACCCAGTGAAACTAATACCAAGCTCAGCAAATACCATGCTTTTTTTCCTATGCATACAAACCTATATAGGTCAATTTATTTCATACCTACTTAACTAATAATCAAGAACAGTAAAAAATTAAAAACAACTGAAAAATAAAATGGAATGATAAAAAAATTGATCATACTAAATGGTCAAAACACAAAAAAGGGGGATATAAATAAAGGACTCTTTTGTAATGGAAAAAAATATACATGTACATATATACAAGGTAGGACAGATATACAGCTACTTTCTCTTAGTTCAATGAGAGGATTTGTACTATTGCTGTTTAGACAAGACAATCATGTCTACATCTTGTCCTCTGAATAACTACTATGAAGATAACAGTATGCAATGTATTCATTATTGTAACTGTCCTACTAACCTATTTTGAAACTGTTTCATTGCTATTTTATCCTTTTTTCTCATTAAAATGAATAAAACTTTTTTAAAAATCTGAGTTTTCGCTCTGAAAATAAAAGCAATATAATAATCTACATTATCAACACTCTTATTTAATATTGTTCTAGAAACATTACCCAGAGAAATTCAACAAGAGAAAGAATTAAAAGGACAAAACATAATTTAAATTATCATTATTTGATAATGACAAGATTCTCTACATAGAAGACCAAAAACTCCACCAAAAGACTTCTACATTTAATAACTGAATTTGGTAGCATAGCTGAATACAAAGTCAACTCTCAAAATCAGTACGATTCCTGTACACAAATAACAACTCACCAAGGGAAAAATTAAGGAACCTACATCTTTCACAACAGTGTCCAGTAAAATGAAATACTTAGGAATCAATCTGAGGAAGGAAGTAAAAGACCTTTACATTGAAAACTACAGTAGTCAGAAAAGGGAGATCAAAAAATATGTACTCAAAAGACATACTCTGCTCTTGTGTAGGAAGAACCAATATAATGAAAATGTCCATACTCCCAATCTTATACAGATTTAAAACAATCCACTTTAAAATACCATTAGCACACCTCACAGAATTAGAAAAAGTTTCCCTAAGATTCATTTCAAACCAGAGAAAAACCTAGAATAGAAAAAATAATTTCAAGCAACAAAGGCAAGGAAGAAGAAATCATAATTCCTGACTTGAAATTATATTACAAAGCTTTAAAAATATATAGCATGGTACTAGCAAGCAAACAAACAAACCACAGGATTGATGGAACAGATCAGAAGATCCATAAACAACTTCACACTCAGCCACCTGATCTTTGACAAAGGGACCAAACATCTTCAATGAAAGAAAGACAGCCTCTTTAATAAATGGTGCCAGGAAAACTAGCTTTCTACATAAGAAAAAATAAAATTAGACACATATCTCTCACCATGAACTAAACTAAAATTAAAGTAGATCAACGATCTTAATGTTAAAATGGAAACAATAAGTCTGCTGGGAGATGTAATAGGTAGAACTCTTGAATACATAGATGTAGGCAAAAGACATACTCTGCTATATGGGAAGAAAACCCTGGCTATATGGGAAATACTTCAAAGAAACATCAACCTGGATCTCAGTTTATTAAAAAGCTTTTGCACAAAGAAACCACCAACAGAGTGAGGAGACAATCCACAGAGTAGGAAAAAAATTTTGCCAGCTGTTCCTCAGGCAAAAGGTATATAGACATCTAGGACATATGAAGAACTGAAAAAAAATTAGACCCCCAAATCTAAAGACCCAATCCAAAAATAAGCATCTAAGATTAATACACACTTCTTAGGTAAAGTAAAAATGGGAAATAAACATGAAAAATTTTCAACACCACTGGTAATTCAAATTAAAACAACAGAGATGCCATCTCACCCCTGAAAGAATGTCTATCATAAATAAATCAACCAATAACAAATGTTGGTAGGGCTCTGGGGGAAAAAGAAAGTTAAGGAAAATTATTTCCCTTTGATTGTCATTAAAGAGAGTTTGTTTTGGTTTTTATTGTTTTCTTTTGTTTTGTTTTTGTGGTACTGGGGATTGAACTCAGGACCCTGCGCTTGCCAACTATCTCCCTGGCCCCATTAAAGAGTTTTAGTAGCCGGGCGTGGTGGCGCAGGCCTGTAATCCCAGCACTTGGGAGGCTGAGGCAGGAGGATTGTTGTGAGTTCGAGACCAGCCTGAGCTACAAAGTGAGTTTAAGGCCAGCCTGAACTGCATAGTGAGACCCTGTCTCAAAAAAGCAAAAAAAATAAAACTAAAAATAAAAAAAAAATAAAGAGTTTTAGTAGAACCAGCATTTAATCTTTAAATTTCTTGTAGAATTCAGTTGTGAATCCATCAGGACCTTGGCTTCTGTTTATAAATTTTTGATTATGTTTTCAATTTCATTAACTGATACTGTGTTATTCAGTATTTTCATATCTTCTTAATTCAGCTTTGGTAATTCATATATTTCTAGGAATCTGTCCATTTCTTCTGTGTTTTCCATCCTATGAGAGTAAAGATTTTCAAAGTAGGTATTGATGATCTTCTAAATTTCCACAAGATCTGTAATGATTTCATCTTCTCCTTCTTTATTGCATGAATTTGAGTGTTTCCTTCCTCTTTTCTTTCTTTCTTTTTTTTCTTTTTTTTTTTTTTTTTCTTGGAACCAGGGGTTGAACTCAGGCCCTTGCACTTGCCGGACAAACATTTATTCTACTGAGCTATCTCCTGGCCCTTCCTTTCCTTTTTGTGATAAGGTTGGTTAGGGGCTCATCAATTTTATTTATTCTTTCAAAGAACCAAGTCTTTGATTGATTAATTCTTTCTATTGTTCTCTTAGCCTCCATCATGTTAATTTCTGTTCTAGTCTTTACAATTTCCTCCCAAGATGTAGGGCTTTAGGTTTAACTTTCTCTTGTTTTTCCACAAGTTCAAGGTTCAGTATTAGATTGTTTCTGCTTGTACTGTTTTCCTGATGTGAGAATTCACTGCTGTAAGCTTTCCTGTGAGGACTCCTTTCATTGCACCCCACAGGTTCTGGTAAGTTGTAGCTGCATTTTTGTGTAATTATAGATATTGTTTAACTTCCTCTTTAACTTCATCTGTTACTCATTGGTTGTTAAGGAGGGTGTTATTAAATTCCCATGTGTTTATGGAGTTTTTGCAATGTCTTTTGTCAATAAATTCCAATTTCATTTCTCTAAGGTCAGATAATATAAATAGGATCATTTCAGTTCATTTGTAATTACTTAAGCACATGCTTTCAGCTAGTTCGTGGTCTATTTTAGAAAACATCCCACACACCAGAGAAGAATGTGGATTCTGATGATATTGGGTAGAGCACCTGTAAAGGTCCACTGAGTCTGTTTCTTCACAAGTTTTGCTCAGTTCTGTTATTTCTTTGCAGTTTTGTTGTTTGTTTTTGCCTCGTTGCTCTATCTCTTTGTGCCAATGGCATGGTAAGGTGCCCCATTATAATTGTATTATTACTCATTTGATTTTTCATGTCTGTTAAAATTTGTCCTATATAGCTGGGAGTTCCTACATTGGGTGCACATACATTTATGATTGTTATCTCTCCCTCTTGCATTTTCCTCCCAAAAAGTATGTAGTTACCTTCTCCATCTCTTTTTGTCATTCTTAGTTTGAAGTTGACATTGTCAGCAACCAAAATAGCTACCTCTGCTTTTTTCTGGGTTCATGTCACATGGAACATTGTTTTACATCCTTCCACTTTCAGTCCATGAATTTCCTTTTGAATTAAATGTGTTTCTTGCATGCAGTATATTGTTGGGTTTTGATTCTTTATCACTTTGCCAGTCTACTTCTTTTAACTGGTGAATTGAGGCCATCTACATTGATGGTGATGACTCATATGTATTCACTCATCTTTATCATGTTGTTGTCCTGCAATAGTTTCCCTCCTTTTCTCCAGCTTTATTGCTTGCTCTACTTGGGGTTCCGTTCTCCTGTTGTTCTTGAAGTTATGGTCCTTTTTGTCTCTCTCTAGAATAACTGCCAGAATGCTCTGAGTATGTAGGGCTGATTTGGTGATGATTAATTTCATCAGTTGTTCTTTGGCACAGAAGTATCCTATCTTTCCATTAAATTTGCTAGATAGTTTCACAGGATACCTCAACCTAAGAAAGGAGTTGTTTTCTTTCAGGACCTGAAATACTTCAGTCCAAGCTCTTTTTGACTCGATGGTTTGTGTTTAGAAATGTATTGTGATTCTTAGGAGCTTTCCATTATGGATAATATGTTTGGCATTTTTTCTCTAATAGCTTTTAATAATCTGTTCTTTTGTTGAATTTCTGGGATATTAATTATTATGTGTCTAGGGGAAGATTTATTTTGATTGTGACTAATTGGAGTTCCATGTGCCTCACTTCACTGTATGTGAGATTCTTTTCCCATGTTTGGGAAATTTTCTGCTACCACTTCTGGAAAATAGCCTTCTTATGTCATTTCTGTTGACATCTACCAGTTTACATTCTTTTTCTTTACATCATCTTACAGCTGTTGAATTGTTATTTCCTTGTTCCTTGTTATCTTTAAAAGATCTTTCCCTCCATGATCACTACCTGCAATGCTGTCTTCCAGGTCTGAATAGTTATCTTCAGTTTTGATCAAGTAGTTTTGCCAGCTTTCAGGGGAATTGGTAATTTCCTGGGTATCTGTTTAAATCTCATACATTTTAATTCTTTTCTGTATTGTTTGTTCAGTGTTTCCATCAGTTTTATATTTTCCTCTAATATTTATCTATGCCTTCTTCAGATATGCTGAGCAATATTTTCATGATTAATGTCATTTCATTTTTACGTGACAGTTTATTTCTAATCTGATTTCTTCCATAGCATGATGGAGTTGCTTCTTTACTTAAGCTTCTGTCATTTCATAAATTTCAGGTGTGTGACTTCCAAGTTCTTTGATGTCATTGTCTTGTCAATTTGTTCTGGGTGGGCTGGAGGTCTGAGGTTGTCTTTCACTCCTTTTGTTTGACATTTTTGAAGCTCTTAATGTTCACCCAGAATCAACAGCCAGGGTAGGAAGTGGAGTGCTGGTCAGCGAGGCTCCCAAGACGGGGGGGCTTGGGTAGGCTCACCAAAGCTCCCAGGTCAGGGTCAAGCTTGGCCTGGGTGATGGTTCTGGGGGAGGGGGCAAGGCTCAGCCCAGTAAGGCTTCATGCATGGTAGGGGGCAGGGGGCAGCTCAGTGAGGCTTCCTTGATTGTGGAGTGGGGGACAGGGCAGGGATGCTACCAGGTCAACTGAGATAGGGATTTCGTTGTTTTGTTTTGGTTATGGTTTGGGGTTTTTGTTTTGTTTCACTTAGTTTATATTGTTGTTGTTTGTATTATTTTGTTTGTTTGTTTGGTTGGTTGGTTGATGGTTATTTGTTTGATTTTTTTTATGGAACTGAGGATCGAACTCAGGCCCTTGCGCTTGCCAGGGAAGTGCTTATTCCACTGAGCCACTTCCCCAGCCCCTGTTTCACTTAGTTTTGATCAATCTGCTTTATTAGTTTCCTACACACTGGCCGCCAGAGGGCAGAGACCCGCCTTGGGCAGCTGTGAGGGATGGAGCCTGGCCTCTCCTCCCTGTGTCTCTGCACGCAGATGGTCTCCAGTGGATGCAGCAGACGCAGCGTTCAGGTCACCTGTGAGCTCTCCAGAGCACCCACTGGAGCAGCCTCTCAGCCCTGCAGCACCACGCCCTGGGTGCTTCCTGCTGCACAAGGCTCTAGGGCCTCAGCTGCTCCAGAGCTCCATGAAGGAGCTCTGCTGTCCCCACCGCTGGGTATGGTAGTGCACACCTGTAATCCAGGGCTCCATGAAGGAGCTCTGCTGTCCCCACCGCTGGGTATGGTAGTGCACACCTGTAACCCAGGGTAGAGAAGCTGAAACAAGAGGTTCACTATGAGTCTGAGGTACATAGTGAGACCCTGCAACAAGTACATTAAAAAATGAATGAAATGGAATGTTTAACGAAAACATAAGACATTTGTATATTTATCCACCCACTGTCATTCATCCTGAGAGGGTTTAGGAAATTTTCCATTTTTAGAACCTGGGGGAAGGAAAACAGCAGCCAAAAGTCTAAAAGATGCTGGATGTTCTGATTTCCCAGAATCCCTTGCTTCCATCACTGTGGCTGAGACTATGAAAGCCAGAAAGAGCAACGGGAATTGGACCAGTGCTCAAGGAGAGGGGGCCGAGGCACAGGTGGGGTGCAAAGGAGAGAGAGTGTGTCTCTAGCTCTCTCGGCCTTCCTTTCTGCCTTTCTCTAGTTCTGTTTGTCAGTCACTATCTCTGTCTGTCTGTCTGTCCATCTGTGTCTGTTTGTCTGTCTCTCTCCCCCCCAAATCTCTGCCATTATTTCCTCTGCCCTCCTCTCCTCTCATCTCCTCTTTTCTTCTCTCTCCTCCCATCTCTTCTCTTCTCACCTGAATCCAAGGTACCTCCATGCACGTTATCTCCTGCCACATGCTGCGGTCTGTTAATGGGGCGACAGCCCTGAAGTTCTTCCTCGTGTCAAATGCAACAGGGGCTGCAGCTCCCCGGGTTCCTCCCCAGACCTGCAGGTGCCCTCCACTGCACATTAGGCAGGAAGCTGAACTCCAAGCCTAGCTGAACTTCTTAGCCACCAGCAATAATTCTCTGAGCTCCTCCAAGTCCTCTGAATAAGCTCCTCTCTGCCCCAAGTGGAAAGAGCCTGCTTCTGCTCCTTGCACAATAGAGGCCTCATTTACAAACTGGGAGGCTGCTTCAGATTGGCAGGGGAAATCAAAGTAACATAAATTCACATTGGTGAGCAGAGATCCCCAGACACCGGGCAATAGGCTCACAACTGAACTGCACAGTTCCAGGGCTTCATTGGGACTCCAGAGCTTGGAGCTCTTGGGGATCCAGAGCTGGGAAGTCCTCAGATATGCGCCTGTGTGGCTGTATGAGTGAGGCAGGTATTGACAGCATCAGGACAAAGTGGTACAGGAGGAAGGAGAGGAGAGCAGGCTCCTGGGCCCGAGGACAGGAGCTGCCTGACCTATGCTTGCTGGATCCCCAGGCGAGCAGAGGGCGAAGCCTGTAGCCGGCCTGTGGGGCTCCAGGTGAAGGTGAGCATCTCCACCAACCAAGACCCCCTGTGGTCTCCCGCCACCTCCTGGGGCCTCAAGCCCTTCCCACAGGGAGCCAGGTGTGAGCTGCCTGCCTGAGCCCCACAGTCCCTGAAAACCTGGAGAACATGCAGGCCTGGCAGGAGCCACCAATCCCAGGTGTCCAGGTTGACAGCAAAGCTCAGCCCCAACCACACCGGGACAGTGTGACCACAGGACTTGGAGACCTTTCAAAGTAAAGGCAACAGGGTTATACTGGAATTTCCCTCTGGGTTGCAAGACCCGCCCCCTGCTTGCCTCTGAGGTGGCACCATCCCCCATTTGCATAAATACAGCC